>JABFFE010000807.1:0-32607 GCA_013623625.1 Fusarium setosum | reverse complement strand
ATCCCCTGGACAATCGGTTCACGCACATGTACACCCGGAGCTCCATACATCCTGGGACAGCTTCTTGTATCTTCCCATGTGTTGATGATCATGGCTCGCGTTGTGACTGGAGAATCTCGATCAAGTACCCACGTACTCTGGGCGATGCTCTGCAACAAGCACTGGCTACCCAGCAGAATGGCACGAGCTCGGATAAGATGCAGGTTGATGGACAGGAGCGCATTCACAATCTCGCCGAGGAAGACAAACTGAGGGAAATGTCTGTTGTCTGCTCGGGATTTCTCATGGAGGAAACCGTTGACCCGGATGATGACCACAAAAAGATCATGACCTTTGAGCCCGAGAAGAAGGTATCGGTGCAGAAGCTTGGGTTTGCAGTGGGCCCGTTCGAGCATATCGACCTCTCGTCTGAATCCCGAACAGAAGAGGACGAGGTCAAACTGGGTATGAACGCGCTCAAGGTCCATGCTTATTGTTTACCACACCGTGCTGATTGGGTGCGAAACACAACCGCCGCCTTGACGATGGCAGCCGACTTTTTCACCTACACATTTGCTCGATATCCGTTTGGCAACTTCAAACTATGTTTTCTCGACGACATGGTACAAGACACAGTGCCACTCTATTCCATGGCTTTCATCAGCAATCGCCTGCTGTTCCCGGAAGACATAATCGATACCGAGATTGACGTTACCAGGAAGATTGTCCACACATTGGCCAGTCAATGGATTGGAATCAACATGATCCCCAACACACGCAATGACCTCTGGCTCATCATTGGCGTCGCGCATTACATGACGGATCTTTTCATGAAGCGTCTCTGCGGAAACAACGAGTACAGGTTTCGCATGAAAACCCTATCTGACAAACTCGTTCAAGTGGATATTGATCGACCTTCTCTCTTTGACCTTGGTCCTAGTCTTCATCTGGGAGAATTTGAAATGGAATTCATGACGCTCAAAGCTCCAGTGATCTTCTTCATTCTGGACAAGCGACTTATTAAGGCTTCCGGAGGACATGGCTTAACGCGCATCCTCCAAAAACTATTGACCAAGGTTCAGATTGAGGCTTCTGACAAGTCAACTATCCTCGAGACGGAAAAGTTTCGGGCAGTCTGTGAGAAAGGGGCTAGGTACCGCCTTGAGAGCTTTTGGAATCAATGGGTTTATGGCTCAGGATGCCCTCGATTCGATGTCAAGGCCAAATTCAACAAGAAGCGTCTGTGCGTCGAGCTCACGTTGAACCAGATCCAATTCCAGTCGGTCAAGAAACGTCCGTTGGAAAAAGATGACTTTCTCCGTGTTGTCAAAGAGCGACGCGGCGGTGTCAAGACGGGTGAGGTGCAGCCGCTGTTCACTGGGCCGATGACTGTCCGTATCCACGAAGCGGACGGCACTCCGTACGAACATATTCTGGAGATTCGTGAAGATGCTACGCGATCGACCAAGTTCGAAATCCCTTATAATACCAAGTATAAGCGATTAAAACGAACTCGTCGCATGAAGGAGAAGCAAAATGTCGGTGCCAGCATGGACGCAGAAAATCTGGATGATACCCTGCTGTACTGCTTGGGCGATGTTCTTCAAACCCCAGACGAACAAAGCCAATGGGAGTTGATCGACTGGGACCCTGACACCGAGAGAAAGATGGACCAGGAGTCTTACGAATGGATTCGCGTGGATGCCGACTTCGAATGGGCCTGTGATATGAAGCGGACCCTCGAACCGTACATGTACGTGTCTCAGTTGCAACAAGACAGAGATGTTGTTGCCCAGCAGGATGCCATGTTGTACCTTACCCATGGCCCGCTGCACCCTATTGCCTCAGGCTTCCTCATCAGGACGCTTGTGGACCGTCGCTACTTTCATGGCATCCGAACCATGGCCGCAGAAGCTCTACCGCGACAGGCCAACATCAAGGACATCTCGATGCTTGGTCTCCGGCAGCTTATGAAGGCTTTTAGCGAGATGTTCTGCCACAAGGGAACAAATCAGCCCAAGCCGAATGACTTTTCCGACAAGAAGCAATACAATGTGCAATGTGCTATCATCAAGGCCATTGCTCAGGTCAGGGATTCTAACACCTACAAGTGCCCGCTTGAGGCCCGTCAATTTATTCTCGACCAATTGCTCTTCAACAATAACGAAGACAACCCCTACTCCGACCACTTCTACATTGCTACCCTCGTTGAAGCTCTTGCCACGTCGCTCATTCCCTCTAAAAAGGACGACTGGTTTGCTATGCAGAACAAGGTGCCTAACGAGGAAGAGAAACAGTTCCTCGATAGAGCGATGGAACAGATCGAAAGAGTCTTGCGTCGCGATGAATGGACCAACTCGTACCAGAACATCTGGACAATTGCTGGCTTGAGCGCAAAACAACGGCTCATGAAGGCCGAGGTGATCCCAAAGGCGTACATCGACTTTGGGCAGTACTTGCTGGATGGAACACGGGATCTCATCCGCATCAAGGCCTTTGAGGCTTTGATTGATCTGGGAGCTATGATGGACCCGACCATGTTCTCTTTCCTGATATTCTCACTAACTACGGACCGATCACCGTACGTTCGCAGCAAGCTCATCGAGGCCTCGGCGGCTGGACTTGCAGCTATCGCTTTTGGAGAACATGCCAAGGTTGTTAAGAACGAACCTCCTCCAGAAGACGAAGAAGGGGATCTCCTACTTGTTCAAGATAGTGCACAGGAGATTGAAGCACGGAAGGAAATGTTTGCAAGAAAGGAGAACCTGGACGCTGCTCTGAAGGCCCTACGAAAAGAGATGGAAACGACCTATAGCGGGGACGAGCGGCACTATAGCACTGCGATGCGAAAGGCCTTAGATCATCGGGGTCTTGGTCGATTCGAACTGGAGAGTCTGTTAGATTTGGCCGCCATGATGTTCGAGGAAGCCGCCGACTGGGTCATCACTCTACCTCTGCCAAAGGGCTGGACAGTAGAGCGACCGGTTCAGCAGTTGTCCAATAGGGTGAGGATCTTTCATGAGCGTATGAGATCTATGATGCTAATCGGTGGTAGTTGATGGTCAAGTTCAAGTCTTATCACAGGACGACACCCAAGGAGCCTATTGTACAGGCGACTCCCGCAGCACCTCCAGAGCCGAAGCGGCCGGTGCCGCTGCCGAGGACTTCATCGATTAAGATTAACACTCACAAGACATCTACTCCTCAGCGGCCGACTCAGCCCCAGACAACTCAAAGCCCAGTTCCGGGTCAGGTCCCTGGAGACAGGGACACTATCGTAGCTTCACCGGTGGTTTCGCGACAACCGAGTGTTTCATCATCATCAGGCTCAAAGCCGTCTTGGCCTGCGGAGCCTTCGCCGATCTCTTCGATCAAGCGGCCACGGCCGGAGAAGGACGAGCATCACACCCCTGCACCGAAGCGTCCCAAGACAGAGAAGCTGTCAGGGTCCGATGCAGGTGGCGGGAGGAGAAAGAGTCGCATAGTCACGCTCAAGACCAAAACCCCGGGGCTTCTTGCGGCCGTACTTCGCGACTCGAAGAAAACAAGCGGGAATGGCAGGACGTCTCTGCCTTCGGCGGCACCGAAGGATAGCCCACCCGCGAGTGTTAGGGATACCATCACGGCCAAGCCTGCGAGGAAACCTCTTCCGTCTGGGGATCAACCTGTGAGAAAGCCCTTGCCCGGCGGCAAGGCATCATCACCGCAGTCGCCTCCCAAGGCAGCGCCACCTCCACGGCCGAAGATCAAAATTATTCGAAAGCCACAACCGCCACCACCACCGGCTCCTTAGAAAGAATCACGGGAGTCTTTACTCAACGCGCCTTCGAATTCAACGAGAAGATGGAAAGGCCGACAAGCACGGAAGCGGTAATGGATGTATAGTATTCAGAAGACAGAAATCAAGATATCCCATCTAAACTTGGTCGTCATGTAATTGCCAGTCTTGCTTCCTTATATCCGGCCTCGGAGGATTAATTGTCCTATGAGACCGGCTGGATTTCCAACGAGTTGCGCAGGGACTCCACTGAAGAGAATCTCTCAGCCTTGCTGAATGCTTCGCGAATGTGCTGCACGAGTGAAAGTCATCCGACCGTATTTGTAAAGAGTTGGATCTGAGAATGAATAGCTTGAGATACTCGATGATGTATAGAAGATGAAATCCCCGATTGATGTTATGATTGTTTTCTTTCATCCCATCGCAAGGCTGACAAGCTGTATCGGCCGACGTCGGCGATGACCTGATAAGATAAGGCCGCGAATTACCGCTCTTCAAATTGCCCCAAATTGCGGCCGATTCCCCAAAAAGAGTCCCCACACCCCGAGATAAGACCGTCATCGCAATCTCCACGTGACTTCCGCGCTCCTAAGGAAGTACCAGTTGATCCTCTCGTCACCCGAGCCGGGAAGCTCTTCGCAAGTTTGCACGAAGGGCTGGATTTCCCGTCTACGACGAGCCGCCTTTCACGAGCCTCCCCTCGTGGTTTTTCTATCTTTATCACTTCAAGCCTAGGTCTCGTATATGTCCTTCTCCATGTAGAGTCCTCCTGGCGCTGGCCTTGATCCATCTGGTGTAAGTCTTTTTTTGCCGTGATGATGTCGCGAACGGCTGCCACATTCTCCTGAGTTGTGGTGTCGCTTGTCGGCCACGTCCACCAAGACGAGCCCCCTTTTTGACTTGCAAACGTCTACTTTATGGACATTCAAGTCTGCATAACCTTGGGAAGCTATCTTGAACGGCGCACCGGAGCTCAAATGAATTGTGTTGCTAATGGGTGGCCTCCAACAGAAGAGCATGAACAACCAGAAACTACATGGTACCGGCCCTACAGCATACGATCGAGATCGCGAAATGGACGACCGACACCGAGCAATGCAACAACGCGAGGAGATGGCCCGTCGAGACCAAGAGCGAGAACGAGAAAGAGAGCGCGACCGTGAGCGCGACCGAGACCGGGAGTCCGGCGACCGGTACCAATCGACACCTCACCACAGCAGCGCCGGCTCCATCCCTATCCACCAGCCGGTAGCGTCGCGGATCCCCGGTGCAATTCATAGCCCTGGAGGATTGCTTGCGAACCATAACGGGAACCCCCAGATTCCTCTCAACGCCCCTGCGGGTGGTCCCCTGGCCACCTTTGGCGGGCCGTTGCAGAACGAGCACAATCGTCCGGTCCAGCACGGCGGACCAGGCAATACGAATCCTCAGCACCAGATGTTCGCGCCGATGCCGCACACGACAGCCCCGCCGACCTCGTCGCAAGCCGCAGCGAGCGGTGTCGCCGCCGTCTTTGGTGGCCCGCTACAACAACAACAAGAGGGCCAGCGCGGGGCTCAGCAGGGCGCGCCGTTCCCAGGTGCCGGGTCGGCAGCTCACCAGATCCCCGGGGGCATCACTCAGGGGCAGCAGCCGATTTTGAATGTAAGTGTAGTTTGATTGTTGATTGTTGGTGGGCGGGATGCTGTCATAGGAGGGGAGAAGATGGGGGGTAGCCGGTGCCGTTTGCGCGCGGCTGGCTGCCACCCGCCGCCTCGTTTGATTGAGCTGATGATGCGAGAGCCCGACCAACGGCCCGTCGCTGATTCACCTGCATTGTTCACTTCTTCTACATTCTACATCCCACTACCCCTCCTCTAAACCTTCCAAGCAAGCACTTTGCAGAGTTCCTCGTGCGATACAAGCAGAAGGCATCTTCTGCTGCGTGTGCGCGCAAGGCCTGTTTCGTCATCCCGAACACCATCACCAAGCACAGATCTTCGCATGGATCTCTCAAGACCCTTCGCGCCTGTGCGGCAACACGCAGGCGGGGACGCAGTCGACATCTACCACTACAGCATGCAGAGTATGATCATGCTACGTGGCAACGATATCCCCATGATGTCTTCCTACAACTGCTTCACAGTATCGCGCGCCCACTCTGCATAGAATGACGTCTTTGTTGGACCAGCTGCTAATAGCTTTTCGTGTTAGGACGCCCTTACCTACCTCGACCAAGTCAAGGTCCAGTTCCACGACCAGCCCGATGTCTACAATCGCTTCCTTGACATTATGAAGGATTTCAAGAGCCAAGCGTATGTCGCCCGCTGAGGGGGGATCGAAGCGAAGAAAGCTACTGACAGAAAGCTCAGGATTGATACACCCGGCGTCATAAATAGGGTATCCGAGCTCTTCGCTGGACACCCTAACCTTATCCAAGGTTTCAATACCTTCTTGCCTCCTGGCTATCGCATTGAATGCGGCGCTGGCAACGACCCCAACACTATCAGAGTCACTACTCCCATGGGCACCACAGTCCAGTCTATTACAGGACGTGGAAACCAAGGAGATGGCCATGGACCTGCTGCGGGCAGCCAGCCTATACTTCCTGATCGTGGTGGCCAGTGGCAGCAAAGGCCGCACCACAGCATTGAAAGCCCCGAAGCTCAGTACAGCACTCCCGTTCATAACGGCGCAAGTCTTTTTGTTCAAGCTGCGGCCCAAAATGCTGCTGGCTTGGAGGCTGCGAGCTCGAGCCAGCGACGTGGTCTGCCGCAGGGAAGCGCGGGTCCAAGCGACGGCACAAACACCCGTCATGCATTGACACCCACCCCTTCTGGCCAAGCTGCTGTCAATGGCAGTGCTGCCAATCAGACAAACATGGAGCGCCGCGGTCCTGTCGAGTTCAACCATGCTATCAGCTACGTTAATAAGATCAAGGTAAAGCCCGTTGCACATCTTCCCCCAGTGAAGCGCAGACCGTACTAATCATGGCCAAGAACCGTTTCCAGGACAAGCCTGAGATTTACAAGCAATTCCTTGAGATCCTGCAGACATATCAACGCGAACAGAAGCCCATCCAGGACGTCTATGCGCAAGTCACTACTTTGTTCAACTCGGCCCCTGACCTGCTGGAGGACTTCAAGCAATTTTTGCCAGAGTCTGCCGGCCAGGCCAAGCAAACGCCCGGCCGAATGGAGGACGGACCTCCGTCTGGGCCAAGCCATACACCACAGCCCGCCATGAGGGATGGGCAGAAGATGCCTCCTCTTGGTAGCTTTGCGCCTCCTGCTAGTGCCAGCAAAGACAATAAGAAGCGACCGCGGGCGGACAAGCAGGCGGCTCAGCCCGCAACTGTTCTCGCCGAAGCGACTGCTGCTGCACGAATCGCTCCTCCTAGTGTGAACGGCAACAAGCGACCGAAGCTCAACCATGCCAGACCATCAGGAGAGAACTCGGCAGTCGAGCCATCGTTGACGCCTGTCATGCCGGAGCCCTATCCTCCCCGCTCTTCTTCGACATCCAACCAGGATGAAATCGCGTTCTTTGAACGTGTCAAGAAGTTCCTCAGCAACCGATCTTCTATGAACGAGTTCCTGAAGCTCTGCAACCTATTCAGCCAGAACATCATTGACCGGAACACGTTATTCCACAAGGGAGCGCTCTTCATTGGTGCAAATCCTGACCTGATGAACTTCTGGAAGACTTTCGTGGGTGTTGAGACCCAGGATGTCATTATTGACAACCGGCCTGCGCCCCCCACAGACAAGGTGTCGCTCAGCAACTGTCGGGGTTATGGTCCTAGCTACCGATTGCTGCCTAAGCGCGTAGGTTAACCCGTATGTGAGGAATTAGTTCTGGGCTAACAATTTAACAGGAACGTCTCAAACCCTGTAGTGGGCGAGATGAGTTGTGCAACTCGGTCCTCAACGATGAGTGGGCTTCGCATCCTACTTGGGCTTCCGAGGACAGCGGGTTCGTCGCTCACCGAAAGAACCAGTATGAGGAGGGCTTGCACCGCATCGAGGAGGAGCGTCACGATTATGACTTCAACATTGAAGCCAACCTCAAGTGCATTCAACTCTTGGAGCCCATTGCGCAGCAGATGCTCGCCATGTCTCCTGCCGAGAGGGAAGCATTCCAGATGCCCGCCGCCCTTGCTGGCCAGAGTACATCTATCTTCAAGCGCATCTGCAAGAAGATCTACGGCGACCAGGGCATCAACGTCGTCAACGATATGTATACTCATCCCTTTGATGTTGTGCCGGTGTTGTTGGCGCGCATGAAGCAGAAGGATGAAGAATGGCGGTTCTCTCAGCGCGAGTGGGAAAAGGTGTGGCATGCTCAGACCGAGAACATGCATCTCAAGAGCCTGGATCACATGGGCATTCTTGTGAAGCAGAATGACAAGCGAAACTTGACAGCCAAGCACCTCGTCGATGTCATCAAGACGAAGCATGAGGAGCAGCGCCGTGAGCGAGCGTTGAAGGGCAAGGCAGCTCGACACCAGTTTATCTGGGACTTTGCTGACAAGGATACCGTTATTGACCTACTCCGTCTGATGATGCTTTACAGCCTGCACAATGGTCAGCATAGCAGCCAGGAGAAGGAGCGCATCCTTGAGTTCTTTGAGATGTTCATTCCCGCTTTCTTTGATATCTCGGAAGAGAGCATTCAAGACAAGCTCCCCAAGATCCAGCCCGATTCTGGCGAGGAAGAAGTCGAGGATCATACACCTGCAGAGCTGACGAATGGCCGGAGTCGCCGCAACGGCAAGAAAGGAGATCTTCTTAGGGGGGTTCTCGATCCTGGTCGTAATGGTAGTAAGTCACGGGGACACAAGGAGGACAGTGCCTCTGGTAGCAAGGAGACAACACCTGATGTCACCTCGGCGAACGAGGAGGAGATGCCCGATGCTTCCGAGGACGCTACCAACCCCGACGTTTCGAATGAGCGGTGGATGCCTAGCATCCCTAAGCCAGTCGTGGTTGGGCAAAGCGATGCTCTGCTGAACGCTGACGGCGAGCTCAAGGCGGACGGATTCTTCACTCGGCCATGGTACAATTTCTTCTGCAACCAGACGCTGTTTGTCTTCTTCAGCATCTTCCAGACCTTGTACAAGCGACTTCAAGATCTCAAGGAAAGCAAGGCAGCCGTGGCCAAGGAGGTTGACCGTCTTAACAAGGCGAAGCCCGCCAGAGACATCGGTTTCACAGAGAACCACATGAAGTTCTTTGACGTCAACGACGACCCTGACACCTACTGGCCAAAGACTCTTGAGTTAATCGAAGAGTACATCACTGGCGATGTGGATGAGAGTCGATATCAGGACGTGATGCGACATTACTACCTCAAGACTGGCTGGAAGGTGTACACCATCCAGGACCTCCTCAAGACCCTTTGCCGCCTGGCTCTTACCTGTAGCAGCACCGATGCGAAGGAGAAGACTCCCGATCTTATCCAGCAGTACATGGCCAGCCGTGAGAAGGAGGAGACTAGCTACCAGACCGAGATCAGCGCTCGGAAGTTCGCTGAGAAATGTGTCAAGGACGGCGATATCTTTGTCATTTGTTGGGTAAGTTGAAGCGCCATAGCCCTCATTCATGACCTATTTGGATATTAACATGACCTCCAGTTCCCTGCCAAAGCCGAGGCTACTGTTCGGTGGTTGCAGCGAGAGGAGACGACCTTCTACATGGACGAGATGCAACTCCGCGAGCGCTGGCAGTACTACATATCATCCTTTATTCGCGTCGAACCCACCGAAGGTGTAGCTAGGTCCAAACTGCAAAAGGTGGTTCTCACGCGCAATCTCCCCTCAGGCGAGGCCGACACGGACGAAGACGCCATCCCCAAGCCTGTCTCTTACAAGGAGAATCTGACCATTAGTATCTGCCTCAAAAGCTCTAAGATGGTTTGGGCACCGGGAACGTCAGAGTATGTGGTCTATGACCAGGCTCCCAAGACACGTGAACAACGTGAGCGTCGCGACAAGTTCCTCCGCGCTCTGAGCGGGTACCGCGAAAGCAAGCTGCTCGAGAAGTGGGTGCACAACCCAGCGTGGACAAAAGACCTCAGCCCGGAGGAGGTGCAAGAGCAGAATAAGAACTTCCGCCGGTGGATGGACGAGGGCGTCGTCCCGCCTAGTGCCTCCGAAGATGTGGAAATGGACTAGCCCTCCGTCTCCCGATAGCAGCGCGGAACGGGCCGGGGGAGCTGGTGGACGTGGAGGTGGTTTCAATAATCACCGTCTACAAAGAGTTTTCACCACATGGGTTAGTGGCTACGGTTCTTTTATGGGAAAAAACAAATATGGCCAGATAAGAAGGCTTTGCTGTCGTGGCCATACATACACGGAACATGGTCGGCGGCTTCAAAGCTGGATGATAGGCCGGTATGATTTAGGGGGGGAAGGTTCACTATCTCATCAGCGTTGTGTTTTTTCTTGCTTCACTGCTTTTCTGGTTCCTTTTCTTTGTTGTGTTTTTATAGCCCTGTCTTCAAAAAGCGACATGGAACTCGTAACTCGGGGGGACTCGTCCTCTCTGAACACGTGCCGTGTATCACTGCTTCTCTCAGAGGAGAGAGCAGATGATGTGGAGGAGATTTAATTCCCTCCCTGGCCTGTACTCTAGAACTATATAGCCATTGCACGCCCATGATTGATACATTCTTGGCATGAATATCTGGTCTACATCGCGAGGATCTGGTGACGTGAGTTTATTCTTTGGTCTTGATTAAGGAGTAACTATTTACTCTTCTAGTTATGTAGATGGTATAGTGCAACAAGAATTCGTCAGCTATACCAAGATACATCAGATATAGCGACCGGCTCTTTTTTTAATTCCTCCGCATTGTATGCTGCTCATGTATGTTGTCGTCTAATTCGTCAAGATTTTGAGGCAACCCCTTCTATTGCAGGTTCTCAATGACCAAAGCAGAGGCACCACCACCGCCGTTGCAGATACCGACACAGCCAATCTTGGCCTTCTTCTCCTTGAGAACAGAGGTGAGGGTGGTGACGATACGGGCACCGGAGCAGCCAAGGGGGTGGCCGATGGCGACGGAGCCACCGTAGACGTTGACCTTGTCAGGGTTGAGACCAAGGATCTTGATGTTGGCGAGGGCAACTACGGAGAAAGCTTCGTTGATCTCGTAGAATTCGATCTGCTCGGGGGTCAGACCAGCGTGCTTGATGGCCTTGGGGATGGCCAGCGAGGGAGCGACGGTGAAGCGCTCGGGCTCACGCTCAGCATCGCCCCAGCCGAGAATCTTGGCAATAGGCTTGAGACCGAGCTCCTTGAGCTTCGCCTCGGAGACGAGGACAACGGCAGCAGCACCATCGTTGATGGGAGCAGCATTGGGAGCGGTGACGGTGCCGTCAGGCTTGAAAGCAGGGCGCATGGCCTTGAGCTTATCGACGTTCAGGTTCTTGACCTCATCGTCGCGGTCGACCTTGACGGGAGGCTTGCCACGGCCACCGCTGACCTCAACAGGGACAATCTCAGTGAAAAGACCAGCCTCAGTGGCAGCCTGAGCCTTCTTGTATGAGTTGATGGCGTACTCGTCCTGGGCCTCACGGCTGAGGTCGTTGTCTTGAGCACAGAGCTCACCGGCGAGACCCATGTGCTCCTTCTTGTAAGAATCGGTCAGACCGTCTTTGAGGACGCCATCGATGAGGGTCTGGTCGCCATACTTGGCGCCGGTTCGGAGGTTGGGGAGGTAGTGGGGGGTGTTGGACATGGACTCGGTTCCGCCAGCGACGACGATGTCGGAGGTGCCAAGCATGATGTTCTGGGCACCGAGGATGATGGCCTTGAGCGACGAAGCGCACACCTTGTTCACGGTCGTGGAAATGACAGTCTGAGGAAGGCCAGCGCCGATGGCACACTGGCGGGCAGGGCCCTGGCCGAGACTGCGAAGAGTCAGTATGAGTTGTATAAGTGCTCAAACCGGACCTCATGGCGGAGGGGTAGACGGGGGGGAGGGCAACATACCCAGCAGAGAGAACATTGCCAAAGAAGACCTCCTCGACGTCCTCAGGCTTGATGCCAGCTCGCTCGACGGCACCTGTAGAGGGGGTGTTTGTTAGCCTGTTGAGATTTCCGTGGGGGTCCTCGAGAGTCTCGTACCCTTGATGGCGGTAGAACCCAGCTGAACGGCAGTCAAGCTCGACAAAGAGCTACAATCGTCAGCACCGTGAGCTTCATGAGAAACAGCAGAGCCAATGTATCGCTCCCATGAATATTCTTTTCTTCCACTTACCCAAGGAACGAGCCAACAGGCGTACGGGCCGCCGAGACGATGTAGACAGGAGGAAGGTTGGACATTTTTTTTTGGTGGAGCGGTGACGAGATGGGTTTTTGGAGGGGTGAAGATCAGAGAGTTTGCCGAGGAATTGACTGTCCTGGAGACGCGCTTGGTTTATAGATTGATAAGAGAAAGGGACGGAGCGGAAATCGGCGGCCGGAATTTTGTTGAGGAAGTGAAAAAAGCTGCCTTGGTTGTTTATTAATTATTATAAAATAGGCTAAGCCAGGCGCAATCCACGCGCAGACGGGAGCCGAACGTTACGTACTATCGTGCCCCTCCTTCGGCGTGGGTGGACATCACAGCCTGCGGTTGCCATCAGAAGCGGCAAGGGCACACCAGAAAATGGAGGGGCACGGCTCTTGCCAGAGCGCCGCTGTCGGCAGGCCCCTGTCAGGGTTGGGTCGCCCCACCGGTACCTGCCTTTGATCTCTGGGCCAATGGGCTCAGATGTGGCAGTAGCCTTGCAGTAGCGCACGTGATGCAGCCTCGCCCAGACCCATCGAAAAAGTTGGCGAGGCATCAGAGCTGCGCGCGCGCAAGGCCGAGGCGAGCTCTGGGAAACACGATTGACGATTCGAGAAGCTGCATTCTCGCGTCGCCAACCCCTCGCGCACATTGATTTAGGATCTTGGGTCATTACTGTTTTGCACGGGCAAGATGGATGATCTCTACGACGAGTACGTATCTTGCTTCCATCTCGCGCCTTGAGCTGGCCGGAAGACGTGACGGCGCGCTGACTTGTCGCGATAGGTTCGGTAACTTCATTGGCGAGGAGGCCGAGTCCGAGGAGGCGTCCGAGGCGGGTGTCGAGGCGGGCGACTATGTCTACGATGATGAGCCAGACGAGGCGCCTGGCGTTACAGGCCAGGAACTAATGGAGATTGACGGTATGGTCCCCTCGATGAAGCTTCACAACGGTCCTGGATACTGATCTTGCGACTCCCAGATGGACCCTCCAATGCGATTATCCTCCACGAAGATAAACAATACTACCCGACCGCCGAGCAGGTATACGGCGCCGATGTCGAGACCCGAGTTGAAGAGGAGGATGCGCAGCCCCTAACCCAGCCCATCATCGCGCCAGTCGAGCAGAAGAAGTTCAACATCGAGGAAGCCGATCTACCGCCCGTCTTCTTCGACCGCGAGTTCATGACGGACCTAATGAACTTCCCCGAGCAGACGCGAAACATTGCGCTGGCAGGACACTTGCATCATGGAAAGACGGCGTTCATGGACATGCTGGTTCTGGAGACGCATGACATCACAGATCGACTGGAGCGAAGGGTTGGAAAGAAGCGCGATGAGCAGCTCAGATACACGGATGTCCATGTGCTAGAAAGGGAGAGGGGGCTTTCTATCAAGGCGGCCCCGATGAGCTTGGTGTTGCCCAGCACCAAGGGCAAGTCGCATCTTGTCAACCTGATCGATACCCCCGGCCACGTCAACTTTGTCGATGAGGTCGCAGCGTCATTCCGGCTGGTTGATGGAGTGTGTCTAGTGGTGGACGTTGTTGAAGGAGTTCAGATCAACACGGAGCAGATCATCAAGCATGCTGTTCTTGAGGACATCCCTTTGACTCTCATCATCAACAAGATGGATCGTCTCATCCTCGAGCTGAAGCTGCCCCCCAAGGACGCATACTTCAAGCTCAAGCATGTTGTCGAGGAGGTCAACACCGTCATCACAGATACAGTCCCTACCAAGGCAGCATCGAAGCGGATAAGTCCTGAAAAGGGCAACGTCCTCTTTTCCTGCACGGATATGGGCTGGTGCTTCACACTGCCGAGCTTTGCGAAGATGTACACCGACACATTTGGCGATATCAACACCGAGGAGTTTGCCAAGCGATTATGGGGTGACGTCTACTACAATCCCAAGAGGCGAACATTCTCGCGGAAACCGCTTGATGAGCGGTCGGCGCGGTCGTTTGTTCACTTCGTCCTCGAACCCATCTACAAGCTCTTCACACATTCTATCAGCGACAGCCCCGAGCAATTACGGCCGGTGCTGGCCTCGCTGGGTATCGAGTTGAAGCCTTCGCAGTACAAGGCTGATGCAAAGGTGATCCTCAAGTTGGTATGTGAGCAGTTCTTTGGCCCTTCGACCGGCTTTGTGGATATGATTATTCGACATATCCCCTCCCCGGTCGAGACCGCCGAGCGACTGCTCGAGAGATACTATACTGGACCCCTCGATACGAAGGTCGCAGCTTCGATGAAGGCTTGCGACCAAGACGGCCCACTGGTTGTTCACATCACCAAGCTCTTCAACACGTCGGATGCGAAGAGCTTCCACTCGTTCGGTCGAGTGCTGAGCGGCACAGTCCGCCCTGGCATGCAAGTTCGCGTCTTGGGTGAAGGCTACTCCCTCGACGACGAAGAGGACATGGCCATGGCCTCCATCGCCGAGGTGTTTATTGGCGAGACAAGATACAACATCCCAACTGACGGTGTGCCCGCTGGTAACCTCGTGTTGCTAAGCGGCATCGACAACTCCATCGTCAAGTCAGCCACTATTCTCCCGCCCAAGCTCGAGGATGACGAAGATGCCTACATCTTCCGACCCGTCACACATTTCACCGAGTCGGTGCTCAAAGTCGCTGCCGAGCCCATCAACCCCTCAGAACTCCCCAAGATGCTGGACGGTTTGCGGAGGATCCAAAAGTCATATCCCCTCATCAACACCAAAGTCGAGGAGTCGGGCGAACACGTTGTCCTTGGTACCGGCGAGCTCTACATGGACTGCGTGCTGCACGACCTTCGACGCCTATACGCCGACATGGACATCAAGGTCTCTGACCCCGTCACACGTTTCTGCGAGACTGTCGTCGAGACGTCGGCGACCAAGTGCTACGCCATCACCCCCAACAAGAAGAACAAGATCACCATGGTCGCTGAGCAGCTCGAGAAAGGAATCTCAACAGATATTGAGGGCGGCGCCGTGCGTATTCGAGACCCCATCCGCAAGACGGCCAAGTTCTTTGAGGAGAAGCACGGCTGGGACAAGCTGGCTGCCCGCAGTATCTGGGCCTTTGGCCCTGATGAGACCGGCCCGAATATCCTCCAGGACGATACCCTTCCAACAGAGGTAAGTCTACTTTCCACCTAATTCGTACTGTCTTGTGGTGTGACTGATGCTGACATGTCTGGCAGGTCGACAAGAAGCTCTTGAACACAGTCAAGGAATCGATTCGACAAGGTTTTAGTTGGGCAACCCGTGAGGGACCTTTGTGCGAAGAACGTAAGTTTTGTCTTTTTTCCTCTCACTCCTACTTCGTCATTATCTCGTATCTCCCTGTTCCCCCAAACTTTGTATAGGCAGATTGCGGCCACTTCAAGTGAACGGGTGCCGCTCTCCGCTCCCAGCATCCACCACTCTCCCTTCCTTGAGCGGTGGATCTCTCGACAGTCCTAGGGGAGCGCTCTCCCAGGCTGCTGTGGGGATTGAACGAACCCTCTCTCCACTATAGATTGCACCATCCACTGCTCGCCCTAGTGCAGCCGGCAATCCTGCTCTTGCGCCGCCGGCCAGGGACTTGGCTTAGGCGTGGGTGTTCGCTGATGTCAATGATACCACCCACTGCTACTGGTTCCACTGCTGGGTTGGGGGTTGCGACATGTTCGTGGCACTACGGCCAGAGCCGCTACACCGCTCGGGGACGGGATACTGCGGGCTCGGCTGCTTGAAGATCCTTTCCCCCATCGCGGCAGATACCTCTTGGCCCTGGCAGGGTGTTACCCGGAGCAGAGAGAGATGTGGTCAAGGACGGCTGCAGTGATCGACCAAAAAGCAACGACTGACGTGAGGGACACAGCAATCCGAAACACCAAATTCAAGGTTACCGACGTGCTCCTGGCCAACGAGGCCATCTTCCGAGGAGGCGGCCAAATCATCCCCACATCCCGACGAGCCTGCTATTCCTCCTTCCTCATGGCCTCCCCCCGCCTCATGGAGCCTGTCTACTCAGTGTCTGTCACGGGGCCTGAAGACTCGTACATGGAGGTGTACAACGTTCTCGCACGGCGGCGCGGCCACGTGTTGTCGGATGGTCCCGTCGCCGGCACGCCTCTGTACCGCGTCAACGGCCTGCTGCCCGTCATCGATAGCTTTGGCTTCGAGACGGACCTGCGCATCAAGACGCAGGGCAGCTCCATGGTGAGCCTCGTCTTTGACAGCTGGAGCATCGTCCCGGGTGATCCGCTCGATCGTGAACAGATCATCCGCCCACTCCAGCCTGCGTCCGCACAGGCCACAGCCCGTGATTTTGTGCTCAAGACACGACGGCGCAAGGGTCTCAGCGAGGATGTCAGCGTCAAGACATTCCTTGAGCCGGAGTTTTACCAGAATCTCATGGAGAGTGGGATGCTGGGGGAGATGTGAGCAGCAAGCGGCCTGTGGGAGCAGCTCACTGGGGTATGAGGAGAGACATGGGTTCAGTTTGAAGAGAAGGGGGTTGTGTGTGATTAATTGGGGATACAGTACTGTGGTGAGTCGACACAAGTTTCTCGAACCCTTACATGCTGTATGGATGGGAGATGGCCAGGGTAAGGGCCTCATGTACATGGATGGAAGTAGTAGCAAGGGCAAGACAGAAGCAAAGCGGCTGGGCTGAATGAGGAGAAACCCCAGGGGCCAAGAGAACGCGACAAGAATTCGGCGAACCTAGCCCGCAATCAGCGAAAAGAGAAATCATGAACCAGAACTCAGGACTAGGGTCTTGAAAGACAGCGATGTTTGCTCATCTGCCACCAGCAACATTTCGTCGTCCCTCTTGTTCTCCCCTTCTAGCGCGGTCGCGGCTAGTGCCGCCTCCCCTGGTGCAAGTGGCCTCAAGCCCTGCTTGGCACATTGCAGGGTCCTCCTTGAACAAGACCACGCAATATGGGGGTGTGACCAGGGAGCAGCAAGAGCTGCGTTTCCGCGCTGCTTGCAACCCTTTTCGATGCTCGTCGTCGAGCATGTCAGATTCCAGACCATTTTAGCGGACAAGGAAAATAATACGCAGAAGGAAAACAATTAGACAGGCGCAATATGTAAGCAACCCACTCGGTCATTCTCCGAGACTCTTGAGCTCTTGGACAAATGCTGGTGCGAATAAATGAGGAAGGCGAATAGAGACGGGAGGGAGGAGGCAGAGTACGTAGTCGGGTACAGTAGCTTCCAGCCCCCAATTTTGGAAGCTTCCACGGGACGATGGACCGGTGATCTTGATGCGCTCTTGGAAAGGGACGATTAACTTTCAGGGGCCGTGCTCCCTCGTCCTCGTGGCAGGCGGATGAATGACGAAGCAGTTGATAAGCATCTAGGCTGGCTGGCAGGGGGTGCTTGACGGGAAGTAAGGTTCGTTAGGGTGGTAGACGGCCAGGCTTGTAAGCTCAACTAGGTATGCTCGGTGAAGAAAATGTAACCGCGACCTGAAAGCGTAACATTCGCCAGCGGGCAGACCAGAGGCGAGGAAGGATTCCGTCAACTCTAGCTGGCCCATGTTGGAAAGGCTAGTTCTCGAAAGCAAGATTATGTAGGCGGACAATGGGAGCCGAGCATATCCCCCTGGACTGGCTGATCGACATGCACCCGCATGGCCTTGAGTCGTCTTGCAACTGCAACCATCCCGAGCTCGATTGGTGCGCACCAATCCTAAGTCTTCTACCGTCGGGGGGACATCGCGGGAGTTGCAAAGATCGGGGGATCGCCACGCAGACGCAAGGTTGTCCTTTTTCTCAAGCATTTGATACGGTTGAGCGGCATCTGTGAGTGTGCTCCCCGGCGTCCAGAACAACTCCCCATCAGGGAGCGGGGTTAGGCCCCGGACTTAGGACAGCAGCCTCAGCAACAGGTCCGCCACCCGGGGTAAGGCACGGGCCTGGGAAGTAATTGAAGGTGAGCGAGCGTATGTATAAACCTCAAGATATCGAAAGACAGCCTCTTGGTCTGCAGGTGTTTGTGCCGCACAAACCTGACAGGGCCGGGGTTACATATCGACATGATGTGATAATCGGCGGAAGCAGGTCTAGTTCCCCAGCTACCTCGAGCTGCCAAGCGGGCACTATTCGTCTTGGCAGGACATGCCAAACAGTCCATCCCTCGTCTGCTGTTGACCCAGATGGGCGGGAAGCGCACAAACACCGGCTCCAGTACCCTCTAATCCATGCTCAGGCGACCCCGGCCTCATGATGCACGCTCCTGGAAAAGGGCCGACGCGGCGAGCATGACGTCTCCTGGCGGCAAGTTCCGTGTCTTTCGACAACGACCTGGAGAACCATGGGGCCAGATTTGAGGCCGGGCTGTTTGGAATTGCGGCGACAGAAGTGGGGGACGTTGGCACGAGCAATATAGGGCGTATTATGATACGACAGGGGGCCCCAAAAACGGAAATCAAATCGTGGAATCTGGTCGACGTCGACAACGTGCGCATTTGGTAGAGGCGGCAGCGGCAGTCTGGTGGGTATGTAGGCTGTAAGCTGTAGCCAAGAACCTCGGAGACAAGTGAATGTTGCTGATGAAGTTGATGATATAAAATATCCGAACTGCACCTCCCTGCACAGGACCAAGTGGGCTTTGACGACGCAATGTGCGAGGTTTTCCTTGTCGCCGCTGGTGGACAGCTTTGCACCAAACCCAACGCATGATGCCTGCAATGCTTTTCAACGCCTTCGACAATGCGACAGCATCATGTCATGACCCGTGGCCCGTCACTAGGGCGTATTTCATCGGGATCAAGACTCGTACCGAGAAGCGTGGCTTGTCCGTAGCTGAACCTTATTTAGATGAGAGCACCCTTGAAGCGAGCCCTTGCTGATCTCTTCATTCTCCAATCAAGGTCCTTAAAATTCCCCAGGCGCCTTCTGATCTACCGGTCCAACGGTTCGGCCTGGCGATAGACTATTCTGATTTTGTGACCGAAATTCGAGACAAGGTAGTATTCTCGTTGGTTTCGAACTTGACCCAAAATCGAAAATAATTTTCCGCATACCTAGTTCAAGCGTGTTTGTAATGCTGACCTAGTCGGCGATGGTTTGTATGGGCTGAATGACAAGAATTAGTAATTCGCGGTGAAAGCTCAGCCAAGGGCAGCCCCGAACTCTTGCATGTTCTCAAAGGTAGATGATTGATGTGAGGTCTAATTAAGCGCAGGTTTCCAACATCTTGTCCAAGACTCCTTTCAGAGTATCATTTTCCAGAGCTGCAGCAACTCGCTCCTTGTCGCCCAACTGCTTGTTCACTTGGTCGTCTTGATTGTGACTGTTCTCTTTACAAGTCACATCCACACGATAGTTGGGCGGAAGTGCCTGCTCGAGCCGTACTCGCACCCCAAGACCAATGACTGTGGCCAGCGAACAATGTGTGATGGTTGGTGTGATTTCCACGGCCACTTGGACGATCGTGTTTGGGTCAGGGACGCCCAAGGCAGGAGAAGGTGTTATGTGAATGTCACTTAGGTTGATGACGGACAACTGGCCCAGGGAAACCGGGTGCTCCGGATCTGAGATTGTAGAGATCAAGTCTATCAAGAATTAGCCCCTGGTTCGTCGCATATGCATAATTGGTGTCGCATAGAAAAGAGCCCCCTGGCACACGAGTCGAGCGGCAGGATGATAAGTGGTCTTCCTCTCAAAGTGAGTGGACCAAAGGAGGCAGACCCATCCAGGCAAAACCTTTGATGAATGACTAGTCGAGGAAAGCGTAAAGCACGTACCATAAATCTCCTGCTCGTCGATAGCTTCAGACGCGTATTCGTCCTGCCAGTCATTTCCACGGGGCCATGTAGTCGAAGCTTGACTGCAAAACGGCCTTGATAGATACGACGGCTTAGCAAAGATGAGGTCGTCGTATCTGGACTCTGGACCCCGGCGTGGCTCAGCCTTCTTCTGACGGGTAGGCAGCTGAGATGCGCTTAGAATGGTCGGGTTCGCATTGTCCAAGGCTGCCATAGTGATGGTTGGGACAGGGGGCACAGGTCAGAGGTGTAAGGGTGCTCGATGGTCGATGCTCGAGTAAAGTTTGGGGCGACGTGGCGAGGAAGGGCATGCGGATGCTAGGAGATGAGGCTGAGTCCAGAAGAGATGAGATGGTGGAGATGATGACAACAGCGCGGAACTAGCTGAAGCCTTGATGATCTGGTTGTTGGCGGACAAGGATGGTGAATTGTGGATGGGTAAGGGGATTGGAGAGTTGACATGCGGAGAGGGGAAGTTCAGGTGGTGACGCCACATTTGATAAGCCCGCGCTGCACGGACCAAGGGTAGGTGCTCTCAGCTTGTCGTGCAGAAAGTTACGACCAACCAATCAGGTCACGGGAACCTCAAGAATCCCACTGCATCATGTTCCCGCGTTGCATTGTTATGGAGGTCGACAAAAGTTTAGCAAAAATACCTCGTGTTCTGAAGATTATGCCGGTCATTCTACGTAAATGCCACCTTCTTGGATCATTTCTGACGCACAAAGTCGGATCTAGGATGCGCTGTATACATTGCAGGGATGCCAAGCGTTGATGAATCCGAAAAATACCCGCGGAGTCGAATGGATGCAAAGTATTCCGCCAGTAACAGAACGCCATGCAAACTAGACTGGCAGGCCCTTGTCTAAGATTAAAGATTAATAAGGTGCCTGCTACGTAGTCGATCATTGACACAGTCCCGTCGTTAAACTCCAACGAGCATCTATTAGGTACAGTAGGTAGCGGGGCTGCTGTAGAAAGATTTGGGCCATGCCGTGTTGGGAGTCCCGGCCGAGAAGGCTTCTGGAATCTCCGTCGAAGGCTGAACAGAGTGCCGACACCCTTGCATGGAAGGCGGCTCGAAGCCGCGTGGAAGCTCAGCTTTGTTGCGATAGGGCGGCAAAACACGCGTGGCTGTGAGCCAAAGCCGGATCGTGGCGCGGGATCGCAAGCGATTTCGGGCAAGACTTCTCGAAAGGGATAAATCGTCGACTTTTTAGATTCAACCCGGAGCCAGGCCGAAGGATGCTCTGCCGCACCGCGTCCCAAGTGCCGACCGACGATCATGGCTCTGCCGGATTCTCCGCGGCCCGACTCGAGTGGGCATAAGAAACAAGGGATACTGACTTGCATTGCCAGCTTTGAATGCCCGAACAGGAACCACGGGAAAGATCATTTTCTGTACATTAGTCAGAAGTTGGTCCTGCTGGGCTGTCATGCGCCATCGTTGGTCTGGGTGCCATGATGGGTAAGATTGGCCCTCTAGGCCCTGAGGTAAGCATGGATGGCGAGGTTTGGACGGCCAACTCTGAGTGGTCCTCAAGGCTCAGATGTGAGTCCTTTCTCATGCGCACTGTCTGGGTAGCGGCCACCTCGCAGGTGGAAGTCAGCGACGGATTGTCGCACACCAATGATGCGCTGAAGCGACGAGCTTGCCGACGCATTCCCTCCTTTGCCCAGATATGCCCGGACGGGGCTGGAGTGCAACACCGAGCTGTCGGGGTAATGCTTCACCGACAGAAGATGCCCATTGCGAGGATGTCCTCGTTCTGAAGGAGGTGGAGCGTCGCTTCATGTCAAGGCTGCCAAGCTCGCCAGGGCGCTGAAACCACCACTGTGTGAAAGACACTCTGGTTGCCGCAATTGATTCGTGCGGCGAAGACTTGTCGGTCCGGCCACCCAAGCCAACAAAGAGAAATCGTCGGCGAACTGACGAACCTCGGCACATCCCCACACATCAAGTCGCGTCAACAGCCACTGACAGGCGGGTGGCATGTGACATCGATCAACTTTGTTGTTTTAGCCGCACGCGTACGTATTCGGCCAGAGTCTACTCTCCTAGCCCATTTCGCTTCAATGAACTTGCGGGCGGCACACGAGTTTGGCTTGCTTGCGCTTCCGTCTCGGCCTGAGAGATTGGACGGACATGCGCCAGACTCCTGACCGTCATCACGCAGGACGCTCCCCTTGCTTAACCGACCTCGAAAAAGGACGCTAACAAGTGAGGTCTGAGTGGGAGGGGATAGGTCCACAGGGATCATCGTCCTTTAGACTCCCGAGGGTTTGGCGGCCTGGGGCACATTGCCTGGGGGCTTGGATACCGAAAGCGACCACTGTTGTTGGGACGGGACTTGTGCTTCACTACCGTCGTTTGATAGAACCGCTCAAACCAAATGCGGCCTAATTGGGCTGGGAGGGAGAAGAATGAGAAGAGCGCGACACAGAAATGAGAACTCGAAGTTCCTCATTTTCTTAGCGAGAAGGAGAGGACCGCAAACTCACCAGGCGCATATCCATCCTTGGGTCTCAAAGCTATCCCAGTACTGCTCGATTGGGCAGTAGCGTGAGCCATTTGCTATGGATCATCGTGTAAGTGACTCGAGTCCGGGGTAGGATGCTCACCGACTTGACACTTGGTGATTTCACCAGTTGTCTCAAGCCAAAATGTGGGAGATTTCGCATCTGTGGAATGCTCTCAACCGGTAGCAAGAACTCTGCAATCAAGTAGTCGCGTAGATATGTAGGTCATTTGAATGAAGGTCAGGAGTTGTTCAGTAGTCCGGAGAATGATGTTTGGAGCGTGGCACAGCTGCACTGGGAATCAAACATCTGCACACATGATCTTCATGTGGACGTTGCAAGAGGCAACACAAGTGAGAGAACAACTCGTTTGTCAAGTACCCGTCATGGTGACCCTACCGCTAGAGCCTGGTAGGAATAGATGGGCTTGACGAGAATCATCCGATACGTGATCCACGACACTCCATGCAGGGCAGTTGGCGAGTCCCTTGGACCAGGGGAACGCACCGTTGGAGACCAGGCTGATGAAGAGATACAGAAAGGAATATGGTTGACACGTCCTATGGATCGGACTACTGCAGGTCTGAATGAGAACCGTTAGCATCGTCTTGGACCATGGGCTTGGGAAGACGAAGTAGTGGGCCACTGGACCTTTGAAAGTCTTGAGTGGCTCATGGCTTGAGAATTAAGCAAGGAGCAGACGTCTGACTGGTGTGGCGCTAGTTGGCCGCGGTGTCGGTAACTGGGGCAGGGTTCTGCCGGTTAAGAAGGCGGGACATCTCGACATGAAAGAAGATGGGGAGAGGGCGAACAGAAATCCCTGGAAGGGCCCGAACAGGCAGATGATGGACCGACAAGGGGCTTGCAGGACCCTTGCTCTCCCATGTCGATGAGGGGAGGGAGGGGGGTTAAGTGACGCTGGTGACGTCGCGGGTGCGAACCTAGAAACCTTTCTGACTCGAGGCTTTCGACGTCGGTTGGGCATGTTGTTGGTGGAGGGTTTGAAAGCATCCTGTCGAGTATTGAAGTTGGAGGTGATGTACGACAGCCATTGCAACGGGTAGGTTCGAGGTTGATGTGCTGGGATCTCCTTCCCAAGTACAACCTGGGCCATAGTACAGTAGCACCGAGCATTATTAAGCAGGAAAAATGAGCCGAGGCACGATGTCTTGGTGACCAGGGATAGAGGTTCTAATAATGGCATTCTCATATAATGGATCATTCTTGAACTACTATAGATGGATATTAATGGAACCTAAGTTCATGTCCGTCCGTTATGACGATCATGCTTCTATTCATGTTCGAATGGGTCCCAAGCAGAAGACGGCATTCGTCACTTTCCAAGACCCGCGATGGAAATCCAGTGGAGCGTATTTTCTGACACACAACGAAACCTATTGTTGCCCACCAAACTCACAGACCCATGATGGACCCAGGACACCACCATCCTGATTCACTCCCTCCAAGAGCCCCTCTTGCAGCAAGCGGAAGAGCCCGGAGCGCAGGCCGGATGCGCCCCGGGCTGCCCTGCATGCAGCACTACCATGCCTGATGACCACCCGCGCTGCGGCATCTCTGTAGATTGGGAGCCGTGGTGGGCCTCGCTGCCATAGTATCACCCATCTGGCGACTGTTGGCTCTACACTATTTAACCTGTTAGTCTGTCGCTACAGAACCTGGGTAGCCAGTCAGGATCAAGGGCAAGTGGAAATGGGATATTACAGCGTATTATAGAACTAGTAAGACCTGGCCCAGAACGACAAGGGCAGTTTAGGAAGGTAAATCGGCATTTCCACGTATCGATATCAGCGGAATGAGTGCGTAGGACAGCGGCCCTTTCGCCGCCTCCCAATTGTCCGCGTCGTCGAAAGGGGCGCCAATAGATACCTGATACAGCCAGGGCACGCGCAACGGCGAATCCGGAACTCGACAGCGGAGTCGGTCCGCATCTTGACTCGAGGCTTGGGTTCCTGCCGCCCGCAACTCTCGTCACCACCACAACCAGTACGGGGACGGGTCAGGGCCCGAAACCATAAGGCTAGAGAAGAACGGGAGTGCCTGGGACAGTGTAAATTCGGAGACATCGTCCATAGACCGCTACTCAGCCCTAATTGCGACTTCTCCAAGTGGTGAGGTGCATCCTGCAATTAGCCCTGCGACATCCGCGTGCCTGAGGTCCGCCTATCGAGAAAGTTGACTGGAAAGGACGGCAAGGTGCGAAGCGACGTGGTAGATACTTGGATAGCCGCAGAGAAGGCAATTAAAGAAGCACGGAGAGAGGCAGGACCCAGCAAGGCAGCATGCCAAAAAAGGAAGGAAACAACTCCTAGTGTATCCAAGAAGCGTGCCACAAGACACAATCATCCACCACCACCATCATCATTCATCATGCTCCCATCATCAACACAGGCTGACAGTGCGAGAGATCGAGATGCACCGTCGCGCCGAAACGGCCCTCCAGAGGCGTGGATGCTTGTCACGCATCCACATCCACCACCAGACGGGATGATCCCCCTCCCCCTCCTGCAACCTCCCAACTCCCTTCCCCGATGGGTCCTGCACCGAGTGCGATCAGTCCGTAACGTCCAATCCTGGCCCGCTGGGGGACTGGATCAAGTGTCGAGTTACTGGCTGCTGAGGCAGATATCCAGGCACATAGATAGGTACGGCTACACGCCCCTTGGCCAGAAATCTCGGCACCCGTTTCATCCAGAGCTCGAGAGGCTCCCGTACTTAGATGCCGTCGCAACGGGAATACACACGCGACCGTTCCCGTCCGGGCAATACTTTTACTTTTGTGCGCTGACGGCGCGGACTCCAGCGAGGTCCTCGGCCGGGCTCGCCACTGCGGCAGTACCTAGGTTAGGAGTTATTTGTGTCATGGTCGCTCGGAATCCACGCCGTCGCCGTGGTGCGCCCGTCGAGCTCGTTTCGTCATCTCGTTCCTGTGCAAAGCCATGGCGAAGGTCATCAACTGCTTAATTGGACTGGACCCAAACTCCGCCAATTCCGCAAAAGGCTCCCCAGCTTCTGTCTTTTAGTCGACAATTAAACCACGGCGCCGCGTCCTCCATAATCCCCGACTTGCCCAGAAGCCGCAAGCGCCAGAGAGCCCGCTGCCCACAATTCACGTCGTCGTGTCTGTCTTGCCTTGTCTAAGGTTGTCTTGCCTGCGACACAAACCCGCCGCTCACTCGGACCGGTGTCCACAACCGGGCCTGGGGCTTTGGGCTTTGGGACATTCGCCGCCCCATCGCCATCCACGTTGGTTCTGGGCCTTCATCCCACACCCGCCGCCGCTTTCCCTTACCTGCATCAGCCTCCCCTGTCCAAGCCCCTGTCCAAGCCCTGCTTGTCGCCCTGTCGTGATCCCAAGCAACCCCAGCCCGGAAACCATCCACCATCTCTGTTCCCATCCCAGCCCAGCCAGCCCAGTTCGAAGGACTGACGGTCAGGTAAGTGTCCGACGTACCAACTGGGTCAAGGCCCTCAAGTCTCAAAAGGCCAAGCCAAGCTCCAAGCTCCACGGCCACCACCCCTGCGACCATCACATCCATGCGCTTGCTGCCGCCCTGCTCTGGACAAAGTCAAAAGCGAAAGCCACACACAGTGGCCCAAAACACCCGACCCTGCGGTTCAGTTTAAAGACCTCCTGCTCCAGCTCGCTGTCCCGACACGCCCCGGCCGCCCGATAATACGTCTCCCTGCTGGTCTGGCCTTCGCACTTATCCTCGCCCAGCGCACTTCGCATCATTGCGCTTGACATATACCCTGTGTGCTTTGGCAGGTCGCTTCTCCATCGTCGAGCCGACTACGACATTTTTACCGCTTACCGTTGCTTTTTTGACCACTGTCACGACTGGGTCCACGAGCCTCCACCCCGCGATCATACTCTACCATTGCGCGCGAGCTTGAAAGCGTACGACCACTTGTTCGATCCTCTTACAACGACGTCGCTTCATTCCAAGACCTTCGCATTGCGCGCCGATTTCATGTTGGACGCCAGCATCGCCGCTGTTTGACGTTCTTCGAGGCCGTGACCTCAGAACCGCGCCGTTTACCATGTCCGACAACGACCCCTCCGTTCGCCGCATCCTCCCCCAAAACTCCCAAATGAATTCGTTTTCGTTTGCGCCTCAGCAATATACGCAGCGCGAGACCCAAAAGAGTGCGTGGTCATCCAAGCGCCCTTGGTAGATGCCGTCGTGTATCAGATTGTCTAACCTTTGGTTCTAGACTATGTCTTTGTAGACGAGCACAACCGCCACAAGCGGTTGAAAGGTACACTATACCCTGCGCCCACAGCAGCTTGCCTTGTATCTAAATACTAAAACTTTGCGCACCAGTTATGAGAGCTTGCGAAGGTTGCCGAAGACGAAAGATCAAATGCGATGCCGCCACAACAAATACTTGGCCATGTTCGGCCTGCATCAGGCTCAAGCTACATTGCGTGCGACCCAATGGCTTTGATGGCGCTAATGACTCGACGACTTATGATACTACGCCTATGAATCCTTCAGATCAATATCAGCAAATGTCGATGCAGCAACAAATTATGAATCCTGGCCCCAAACCTCCCGCGGCCGCCATGTACACAACTCAAGCAGGCTACCCCGAAGCATCATACCAGGCGGTTCCTTATGAGACTCAGCAACCGGGGAATATCTCCTATGGAGCCGTTGCGCCTCCCGGTTCTTTGATCGAGCAGCCATATCCAACTCAGAATGTGTTCCCCACCCCTCCGATGCAACAAACGGCTCAGCAACAACCGTCTCCGGAGGCATATTCACCAGGAGACTACCAGCATCATGATCTCGCCGATTTATTGGGGACACTAAAGGTCAATGAGACAGGCACAGGTGAGAATACTTGGACTTGTCGTGGTATTGCCGACTTCGGGCAGTTTCTAATATTTGAACACAGCCCCGTATCTCAGGAACAAGGCGTCTTTTAGACGAGAAGAGGAGCCCGCCATTGAAGATTCTGAAGATTACCAGAGCGCACTACCGCCAATGATGCCCGCGCCTGGCCTCAAGATTCGCATACCGCCTGAACTCATGCCAGATGACGAGACAGCACTCCATTATTTTGACCTCTACTTTGCTCATGTTCACCCATATGTCCCTGTATTGTGCAAAACTGTCTTCTATCAACAATGGAACACGGATCGAGAAGCAATTTCGCCACTGATCCTGGAAGCACTCTTTGCGATTGGCGGTCGATTAGCCGAGGAGCCAACTGAAGGCCAACAATGGCTCGCCCTTGCATCTCGTAAGTGCAATTGCGTTTCCAGTCTGGCTGGGGTGATACAGTAAACTTACAGGTTCCAGGGCACGCAGATTCCTTTATGGATGTCCCCAGATTGAGTACCCTTCAAGCCTTGTTGATGATACTCAAGGCTCGCGAAGCTGCGCCTAAACGAGGGTACTATTACCGCTCGTGGATGACTGTGGTGCAGTGTGTGCAGATGGGCAAAGACTTGGGGCTGGACGAGCATTATGAAGACCACCAAGCGGGCCGCCCTTGCGATTGCACTCCAGCAGAGTGTCAGCTAAGAACACGGATTTGGCAGGTTGTGTTTGTGTGTGAGGTAATGGTTGGCGCCCCCCAAGGTAAGTTTTGATGGATCCTTGGTGATCGAGATGAAGGCTAATAAGGTCAAGGTCGTCACGATCATGCTGTCGGCATTGACACGGTGGACTTTGTTAGCCCAAGGCCAGTCCCCGGCTGCGACGACTCCGAGTATCATGTGTCTCGCAATTTTACCTATTTTGCTCAGGTGGTACGAACAATCGCCACCATGAGCAAAGTCTATACGAGACTAAGGAAGCGGAAAGATTGGGGCATCGATCCCGAGTTTCAACAGCTGGGCCAGAGCTTCAATACCTTCCTGACGGAGCTGCCTCCGGACCTAGCTGTGTCGTTTCCCCCGGATGGATCTCCGCCTTGGATTCCGTCACATTTTCTCGGAAATATGCACGGCTACTATTATCTGGCCTTGATTCTCTTTCATCGACCAATTCTCTCATTCCTCGACCCAAATTCTGCCGACGGACAATGGAAACGCCATATGATGATTTGCTACAGTTCGGCCAAAGCTCTCTGTCGCCTTCAGGAGGCTACGCTCAACACGTTTGGGCTCACTGGCCTCCAGTGCATGCAAAGAGGCTTTAGCTTTTCTCTCTATGGCGGTCTCTCGTGCATCGTGATCCATCTGGTAAGACAATTGAAGACTAGGGCGAAAGCTTGTACTGACTTGGTCTCACAGGTTGCGATTGTGTCGCCAGATCCTGATTTCAATACGGATGCCCGAGAATACTTTACGAGGCATATGAGAGTCCTGGAGAAGGTAATGGAGGCTTGGACCATGCCCGAACTGGAGAAACAGATCAACGCTCTACGGGAGGCGTTTTCTGCTGATGTACGGAAACCATTCGTGTTGAAGCCCAGCTTCCCCTACGGAAGCCCTCACCCGTCCAGCCACTCCAGTCCGCCGCGAGGTACTGAGTCCTTCCGACCGGTCATTCATCGGACAGGATCCATGGATCAGCACCTGGATACACATGGTGCCCAACAAGTCAGTTATACCAGCCACCCCATCACTCCTCCCATCTCCGCGGGCCCTGTGGACAGCAAGAGTGACTCCCCAGCTGTACAGTCGCTCGTCATGATGGCGCAAGGAACCCAGGCTCCAGGCATGCCTCAAAGCATGTCTCTTACGGACCAGCCGGGATGGAATCCGTCGCGAATCTTTGAGTAGGTGCCACCCTCCGCCTCCCGCCGTATCCTGCTGACCGGTTTCCAAGGCAATGGAATACGACATTTGGTACGCCCTCTCATACACAACCTAGCTCCACCCCACCTCAACCAAGCCCTCTTAACGCGTCCTCCTCAGGTGCTACGGAAGTCCCTACCATCCAGGATATCCAGGCAGTCCAGGCCTCGATGCCGGCTGGATCACAGCAGATATCTCCGTCGCAATATTCGGCGGCAGCACCCGTGCCCAACTTTGTCACACCTGCCATGTGGCAAGAGTCGGTAGCGTCGGTCTATGAAGGCGGCAGACTCAAGCGAGCCTGGGACTACGAGGGTCCAGTGCTGAAGAGGCACTGAACGGGAAGAATGACGATTGAGTGAAGCACAAGTTTCGAGGCGGTATCCAATGAGGCTGGACCTGATTGGGCCGTTAGCTCGTGCCATAATTGGGTGGTTGAGCTCTGCGCAAGTCCAGGCTAGCTGCAGATGGTGGCGCACTGGCGCAAAGTTGACTTTTCCTTTGTCGGCGTTTAAGTGTTGGGGGCGGCTTGAAAGCCGCACGCCGCACTCGTTTGCGGAGCAATTCTTGAACGAATGTCCTTTGTATGAAGGGCAACAGGAATGTCTCAAGTTAATAGGACTGGGGACTTGCGAATAGTTGTATTGGCTGGACGAACTACGATGTGGGAGCATATCACGAGCTACGACGGGGCGTTTGATTTTGGCGCCCGCAATGACCAAGCATGGGGCGAATACGAAAAGGACTTGTTTCGACCGGACAGGCAGGATCGATGTATTAATACTTGTCTTGTTGATTGACGAGAAGGTCACTGGGGAATGGGGCATTCAGGGGAAGGCAAAAGGCACCGGAGCAACGGCTTTGGAGCTATGGGTTGCAACATAGGAATACCATAGTTGCGTGTGTTTGGCGCGTTTGGTTCTTGAAAAACTGCCGACTTGATAGGCTACGGTGCAGCATTCGAGTGGCAGTGACATAATGTATGTACGAATAAAAGAAAAATCAAGTGGCTCTGCTATATATATCCATGGTAATGTCGAGGTCTGCCTGGGCAATTGGTGACCATGTCGCTCGAGTCGAGGTTGTGCAAATACGCCCTCCATTCAGCAGCAGAGCCCACATCAAGCTGCCGATATCGAGAGTATAGGACGTAAATGAGGAGAAAATGGGTCATGGGCGATGCTCTTTAGCTTGTTCCTCTCGAGACTCGCGTGTGTCGATGTTGAATTAAACTCATTCAAGGGTCGCTAGAGCGCCACCCCTAAGGTAGCCGTAGGATGGTCCCCCACGTGCGGTGCTGGCGCTTCAAGAGTGAGCCAGAGCTTCCGAAAGTCTTGGCGGTCTTGACGAGCACGCAATCATGACTCCCTGGTCGCTCTTTTTTCCCCTTTGCGTTTCCTGCCTATCCTCTTCCATGTTGCGTTCAAGTATCGCTAACCTGAGGCATTGAAGTGCCAAAGGCATTCCTGGATAGCATCTACAGGCTTGACTTGTCGTGAAAAGCAGTGCGACCAACATGGCCACTCGCGATCGTGGGTGTGTGCCCGCCGAGAGACTGGGAAGCACGGTGCGGCAGAATTGGCACATGGGCTTCACATCGTTTGGGGGACCGCCAGTGCACTTTAAGATTGTGAGTATTTCACGTTGGAATTAAAGAGCATGACTTGGTGACTGTCGTCCTTGAATAGTTCCATGACAAGTTCACGGTGAGGTTACGATGGTTGGATGAGCAAGTGGTAAGTTGCGTACACATTAAGGAGAATAGCTTGGAGGATTAACCATTGGGCAGTATCAAGAACTCTTCAGTGTATGTCAGGCATTGTCCGGGCCGGCGAGCACAAAGATGCACTATTGCATCAACCTCATCCACGACGGATTCCTGTCTGCGGTGCTGGGGTTCTTTATCTGGAGGTAAGATTACTACTATGTACTGATGTTCAAGACAAGGAGTTGAGCCGTCAATATAGCCTCCCCGGAGCCATTGGCATGTACGCCCTTTCCATCGGCGTCTCCAACATTGGCGAATCGCTGCCCCGTCAAGTCTACGCTCTGCTGTCCGGTCTCAACGCGGCGACTGTCGGCATCATCGTGCTCGCGGCGGTGCAGCTGTCGCAAAAGGCCATCACCGACCGCATGACACGCATGGTTGTATTTCTGAGCGCCTCTGCGGGCATGCTGTACAATGCGCTGTGGTACTTTCCCGCGCTGATGGCGCTTTGTGGAGTTGCAACGGTGGTGCATGATTACCGGTGGCTCCACGGCCCTGTGAAGAGGGTTGTTGCCATGGTGAGGAGGGAGAGGGGGAGAGAGGAGGAGGCGGTGATTGAAATGCAGGGCGATGAAGGAGAATCGAGAGGACAACCTGCGCCGCGGAGAAGCAATGGCTCTGTTGGAGAACATCGCCCCGAGTCCCAAGAAGCCTCGAACGCAGCCGAGCCGCGGGTTATCCCTCCGGGGCGGATCCTCAACATGTCGTGGAAGCTGGGCTTGTTCATCATTGGCCTCTTCCTCACCAGCTTCATCATCGTCATGGTCCTGCGTGGCACCGTCACGGACATGCCGCTGCTCTACAGCCTCTTTGCCAACATGTACCTGGCGGGGACCATCATCTTTGGCGGCGGGCCCGTGGTCATCCCACTGCTGCGCGAGTATGTGGTCGCTGAAGGCTGGGTGAGCCCTCGAGACTTCCTCATCGGCCTTGCGTTGATCCAGGCCTTTCCCGGTCCAAACTTTAACTTTGCCGTTTACTTGGGTAGTCTGACTGCTATAAACGGCGGGTACAGCTCCATGGCCGGCGCTGTGATTGGGTTCATGGGCATTTTCGTTCCCGGGCTGGTGCTCGTCCACGGGACCATGGGGCTATGGAGCGCGATCCGACGATGGCGGTGGGTAAAGGCCGCTGTTCGAGGGGTGAATGCGGCGGCGGTAGGTCTGATCTACACGGCTGTGTACAGACTGTGGCAGATTGGGTACGTTGATGAAGGGTATCGGAGCGGGACGAGTCTGGCGGTTGAGCCTTGGTGGGTTGTGACGACGGCGACGAGCTTCTTTGGGAGTATGTGGCTGGAGGTGAGTCCGCCGGTTGCTATCATGACCGGTGGGGTGATGGGTATGATTTGGTATGGTGTTGTGACGGCTTGAGGTGGCTAGATACATGTGAAGTCTGTCGAGGTGGTGATACATGAGACAAAGGCAGGCAGAGTATGAAGACAAGTAGAAAGAAGTCAGTGAGTCGCTTCTATGAAGTCGGAGCCTTCTGCGCCCTCTTGTCGATTCGCTCCTTGATAGCATCCCAGATCCACCCGTCAACCTTGTCCTTCTTCTTCTCGTACCTCACCCTCCTCTGCGGCCTCTTGTCCTGGACGTAGAACTTGCCGACGGCGCGGAACATGTACCAGCGGCGCTTGGCGTTCTCGTCCCTCGTGTCGCGGACGTAGTTGACGAGGCCGAAGCGGCGGCGCGCGGGCGCCAGGTCGCCAGCCTGAAGACTGCTGTAGCGGGGCTTGGAGATGGCGCTCATGGTGGTGAGGGTGAGGGGCGTGGAGG
>JABFFE010000804.1:0-26513 GCA_013623625.1 Fusarium setosum | reverse complement strand
CCCCCAGGTCCCCTTGAAAGTCCCCTTGAAAGAAGGGATTGGATTGAACGGCTTTTGGGTGTGGGAGGCGTTGTGGGTGTGGCCTGGTGGATTGGGACGTACATCATCATGGATGGACCCTTCTTTTTTTTTTTCGCGCGGCCGGGTGTCACACCCGTGATGCCATGGATGCCTTGGCTGAAAAAAACCACGAGACAAATGCTCTCCCTCAAAGACACGGGCAGAAGCAAACCGGGGCTCAACAAGCACTGTCCAGTGGAAGGAAAAAGTCATTCGGCGTGTCGTCCAATCCCGTGCTCCCACCCGGGTCGAGGGATCAGCGGTGATTGTCGTCTTCTAGCGCAGGTGTATGGCGTAACTGGGCGACTTGCGACAGAGCTTGTTGCTGCGCAGTAAGCTTTTGAGGGATCTTCACGCTGCAGCTCTGGTACTGTACGTACGGGTACAGCAGAGGAACGGAAGGGACAAGACATGGATCCCTGCATGTTTTCTCTGATTTGCTTGCATGAGCACACCCCGGTCGTTCAGGGTCCTGTCTCCCACATTTTTCGCATGGTGCTCCCATCAATCCCCATTGCCACCACTCATGGTCCAGCGAGGCTACGGCATGAGATAATTACAGTGTGATGTTTACTGTACGAGACGTCACTAAATCCAGCCCAGCAGATCAAAGGCAAACTCGGGGACTTTGTGTTCATCCCCTGGGGATTCACACAAGTCTTGGCTCAACCGGCAAACAGTCCCCAGTGGCATGGAACAATGCACCGACGAGGAAAGACCCTGCTGATCCGGGTCCGGCACTGAAGTCATATCCCACATCATCAACCGGCCTTGAGTGTCATGCCCGTCGAGAAGAAGCCGGAGGCAGTGATGCATGCGGAGGACAATCATGGCCTGAGAGACGCGCACGCTTTTGTCGGACGGGCGCCAAGAGGGAATTCTCGCACACATGGAGGCTGTTTTGGGCCCAGTTCTAGAACCTCGGGTCCCTTCAGCTTGATGGCTCATGAGACCCTGCTTGATAATCACGCAGCCAACCCCAAAGTAGCCCCCCTTCATCAGGGGAACAAGGACCAACATCTCCCTCACCTTCTTTCTGGCGCGGGTCACGCGGCTGTTGGAGTGAGCACAAACGGTTCCCCAAGGCCAAGTGCGGGCACACAGACAACACACACACGCACACACAAAAGAACACACACAAAAGAACACACACAAAAGAAAAAACGATGATCCGAGACCTCTTGACAAAGAAGGGATCATCGCTGCAAGCTACTGGCTGGACCCCTCCTGAACGATAGACTCCCGGGATTGGCGCCGCCCTCTGGTGGTTTTGTTACTGTACAGTAGGGGAACGCTGGATTACTCGGGACTGACGAGGTGTCTCCGCACAGTTCCCCCAAGATCCCCGACAGAGCAAGCAATCGCCGATATCGAATTGCCGCGAGTGGACCAGTCACCAACAAAGTTGATTGGATATGTCTATCAAATAAAAATGACGAAAGATTATCTTTTGCGGCTCAACTGTAATCGGCCGTCAACGTGGGGATAGTTGCCGGGTATGCTTCTCGGGAGAGGGGCACATGGGAATGCGGATGAGGAATTAGGGCCAGCAGGCTCGGCCGGGAGATATGGGAAACGCACGAAAATCCCATAGCTCCGAGCCAAATCCTCGATCCTGGGGGGCCGATTTCCCCATACCCCCAAGCTGTCCAGGGACTGGAAAGCCTAATGGATATGGTAATATTAAAACATGTGCCCTCGTCGACCTAGCGATAAGCTCATCTTGCACTTTAGATACGTCCTCGGCGAACCTCACAGCCAGGCTGTGGAAGACTATGTACTGCCGAGACCTGAATCTCAAGGGTCGAACCCCAAGCATGAACTGTTCTGACGTCGATAGCGACTGAGCGACTTTGCACAGTACGCCACCGCCGCCGCCGTGCTTGCGCTTTCAATGTCATTGAGCAGGACGCCACGAAAACGGATTGACCCAAAGGGGAAAACGGAAGAGCAGAACAAGCAGCGCAATTACGTCGGATTATCACCACAGTACAAGTCATAAATCATAGGTACCAAGGCTGAATATCCCCCGGGAGTGGACTCACTCGGGTCTTGCTGGTGAAGTGGGCCAATGACGGCATGCACCAGCGGAGCAAGAGCGCCAATGAGGTCAAGTCGCCCGCCACCCCAAAAGCCCCTCCCGCTGATGTCACCTCCAGGGTTCTTTCTGCCTTCTGCAAGACAAGGGGGGAGGATTAACACGGACCATCTTTGGAGAAAAAGAAAGATCTGATGTGAGGCTCACTTGAAAATGCTACACCGTCATAGTGCACCGTCATATCTTGCCCCAACTCACCACCGTTTTCGCCTCTTACGCTAGGCTACTGTACAGTAGCTGCACCTCCCCGGAAGTAGCGTCACGCATGGACTGTCACCGTCCAGGAAACAAAGCCCACAAGGCTACTGTACTGTACTGTATCAAAGTGATTCTCGACATTCCATCTGCGTCATTGGTTGAAACTTGCGCAGTATGCGCTCGACGTCAGGCCCGGATCGTTTATCACCCAGCCGCAGACGTTGAGAGAGAATCAAGAGCCTCATCCTTGGCCCCACCGGCTGGCTTCCAAGGTCACGCTTCACCAAGAGCTTCTGGAATTGCTAACCTGCTTTCAGCTGGTCTTGTCCAAAGAGAGGCTCATGATCCTTGCCTCTTGACGGCATTTCCCTCATCTTTGGTCTATTGCAACCCCTTCCAGCAAGCTACTTACTCGATACGGACCCCTTTCGCTTGTCGCCTCCAGATCATCTATCGATACACGTGATGACGACACTGCATGGCAAACTTGGCTTGCCTATCTGAAAATCCTCAATGTCACTCTGGGATGGCCTTCTGAGTTCTAGTTTCAGTCAATCGTTCTGGACGCGGGCCCGTCTTGCTCTAGGGTGCGCCATTGCTGTCATCTGGGGATCCCCAACCCTCGCCTCAAGCCCCCCCAAGCCCAAATCCTTGCTTTGATGCTTCTTTTGACGTCGTACGTATAGATGACATACGTGCAGGTCAAGAAACCCCCCACCTCTGTTTTGGGCTTCAGTCAGTTCTCATGTACAGTACGCCATCACGACATGCAGTACTCTTCATGATGGCCCGGCCTCTGCCCCTTTCGCTACTATAGCCTTTCGCTTCTAGCTTCATCTCGGGGTATGACGGGGACGGGTTTGTTCCTGAGCATACTGTACTGTAGTGACAGCACGAGAGGTGGTGTGTTGACATGCGGCGAAATCTTTGCATCATACTACAGCGCCTCCCATGGTTATGACGTTGAGCCGCACCACCACCACATGGGCGTTTACTGCGACGGGCAATGGAGCCGCCAACTTACCTTGTCCATGACGGTAGATGGGTACAGGAGATGTCACCATGGAGTTGGAGGTTGTCTCGGCTCATAGTCTCTAGGGGTTTGGCTGGGGGGTACAGAAAATAATCCTGACTCGTCCAGTGGATTCCATTTGTGAATTGGGTGTTGACCAGCCCGGGCTGGTCACAATTCAACATTTGGAGATGCCAGCCTGGTACAGCAGGGTAGGCTGCCGTTCACAGCCATCGAGGGTCAGTTGGTTGGCGGAAGATTATTGTCTTTCGCCATGGCACCCCGTGGACGTAGAAAGATCTCGATGCTGTAACAACTTTCGACCGCCCACCCTGACACTTTGGTTTTCGGGCCGGGGACGGATCGAGATGATGGAGCTGAGCTAGTCAGAGAGCTCAGTTCGAACAAATCAAAAGGTTGAGATCGAGATGGCGGATGGATAGTCTACCCTCTTGTCAATAGCGCACAATGACCGGATCAATGACATGCCAATGAGAAAAAATTTCGAGATTGCTTGACGAGAATCGTCATTAACCACGATATCTCATGGTGCCCAAACGGCTGAAATTGTCAATGGTTTTCTCGAGTTTTATCAAGTCGAGGGTGCTTCCGATGACGGTGATTGAAATTCATGATAGAGAATTGGCCGATGATGTCGTAGATATTGTGTCTGACGTATCCGACAATAGAGACGGCCCAAGAGAGATCAAGTACATCCAGCTTGCCAGAGTCAGCGCCATCTTAACAAGACCCCGGCGATTTGGACATTTGGAGTACTATCTATCTGTTGAGTCAACTCGAAGTCAAAAGATGAACGGATATTGTGATTTATGGCAGAGTAGTTTCCTCAGGCAAGGAGTGGTTCTGGAAGTATGATACTGGATAGATATACACGTGATTTATACATAGAGCTGCGAGTATGTCTTGTGTGTCATTGCTGATAATTGGAGGCCAGTTTCGAGCCTTGTTGCAGTGCGAGAGGGACGCCAGCTGGGGTTGGCATCACCGCTTGATGGGTGGGGGGGGGGTAGTAGGCACGAATTGTAATGAAGGAATTTTTACGTTTCGAGTTGATCTCGATATACATACCTGGTAGCTTTGAGGAAATTTAGTCGAAACAAAGGATTCGTAGTATAATCAATACGCGTAAATAAAGCAGTCGTATATGCGCCAATATAATTTTTCCTAGACTGCCGAAAAGGATTATGCTTATTGCGGTGAATTTTAATTAACAGTTCAACGAACCTGGGTGGAGCTTCGTACAAGATGCCGAATCGGGTAGCATTGAAACTCTTTGGCGGGACCGCTTATTGGCCGCGCGCTACGGGAGGGAAAGTCTCGGACTTGAATGCCGTCCGAGTCGCCGGGACGTAGGATAAGTCGCCGAAAAGGGCCTAGATCTTTGGAATCCGAATTTTTTCCAAGGATGGTATCGAAGCTATTGATTTGTAGTGTCAGCAGTGATATTGCAAACGGGATCAGAACCAGATTTTCGTCTCAGGGCGGCCGGTGGAAGCCCGGCAGCTTTGAAGGACAATCTACCAATCTTGGCAAAAGATGTGTCCTGTCTCGCTTAAAGAACCAGCTGGCAAAGATGTCATTTTCCCTCCAAATCATATCATGACCAGCCAAAGAGGAAAACTAAACGAGACAAGGATTAGATACTTTTTAGAGTTCCTAAACTCCGTGCCGGTGGCTTTCGTAAACTGACAAATCTGCCCCCCCGATCTCACCTCTGCCGGGACCCGCAAAATTCGGGAGCCAAAGCGAGCGGGAGACGGGCGTCAAGAGCTATGATTGGCTGCCACCGCTTCTCCCCCCGGAGACATGCAATTTGGCTTGCGCGCGCCAGCATGTTGGCAATGCCCAGCGCGCGGCTAGCCGGGGGAATGCTTTGAGTATCATGCCGCTGACAATATAGCCCATGCTGTCCCCTCCCCTATGTGAGATCGGGGACATTTTGCGCCTGGCTTAAGCGTGCCCGCTCTTGCGCGCGGCGCCGGGGAGGGTAATTGAGGCTTTGCAATGCTTTCAAAGCAGCTCGGTGGTTGACAAATGCTCGGGAGAGGTGGGACCTTTTGCACCCGGGATTTGTTTGATATTGAAATCCGTCGTGGTGTCGCGTGGTGTTATCGATCTCTAGTATATAGAGGCTGCTTGGACCCTCGGATGAAGCATCTCGTTCACCACCGCCTCACATCACACGACTGCAACAGCACACAAGTCCAGGACTTTAATACCCTGTTTAATCTGTCACAGTAAATCTAAGGATTCGCCAGATCCACGACTCTTAATTCATCACATCAACACCTTCGACAGATACACCTCGACGACTTACACCCACAATGACCGCCGACGTCAAGACCATCGTCGTCCTCGGCGCTGGTCCCGCCGCCCTCCCTATCATCCGCCAGACCATGGTCAACCAGGTCCTTAAGCGCAACGACCTCAAGATCGTCGTCGTCTCGCCCAACGTCCACTTCCACTGGCCCATCGCCACGCCCCGCCTCGTCGTCCCGGATCAGCTCGCCGAGGAAAAGGTCATCATCCCCCTCGAGCCTAGCTTCAAGGGCTTCCCGGCCGACAAGTTTGAATGGATCCAGGGCAAGGCCGTATCCCTCGACCCGACCTCCAACCTCGTGGGTGTCGAGCTCAATGGCTCTGCCGCGGTTCGTGAGGTCAACTACCACACTCTCATCATCGCCACCGGCTCGAGGACAAAGGACGGCATGATCTGGAAGAGCCTGGCTACCACCAAGGAGACCAAGGACAAGCTGCACGAGCTGCAGGACCAGGTCCGCAAGGCCAAGACCATCGTCGTCGCGGGTGGCGGCATGACGGGGTCGGAGACGGCTGGAGAGTTGGGATACGAGTATTCTCAGCATGGAAAGAAGGAGGTCATCTTTGTGTACTCGGACGGGCTGCCACTCGCGCCTCCGGCTACTGACCAAGTGCGCAAGGCCGCCAAGAAGGAGCTCGAGAAGCTCAAGGTCAAGCTCATCCCCAACACGACCGTCACCAGCGCCACCCCCAAGCCCGGATCCTCCGATATCGTTCTGGAGCTCCGTGGCTCAGACGGCAAGACCAAGAACATCACCGCGCAGGCGTACCTCCCCGCCATCGGCATCGTGCCCAACACCGAGTTCGCCCCCAAGACGCTGCTCGACAGCCACAACTACATCAAGCAGACGACGCGGCTCCAGGCGGAGGGCCACAAGAACATCTTTGTCATCGGAGACGCGGGCAGCCTCGAGGTGTCCAAGCTGATGTTTGCCGAGGCCCAGTCGAGGCACCTCCTCAAGGCGCTGCCCGCGTACCTGGACGGCGGCGAGGTGCCCGAATACGTGGTGAACACCAAGGAGATGTTTGCGGTTACTCTGGGGCGCAGCAGGGCGACGGGCCAGATGGGCACCATGAAGCTGTTCAGCTTCTTGGTCTGGTGGATGAAGGGGCGGTATCTGGGTACGGACTACGCCTCTGAGTGGGCGGCGGGCAAGAGGACCATGTCGGTGACTTTTGAGAAGTGAAGAGGGGGAGTGTGTCTATGAGTGTTTGTTTGGATCAGTGGAATTCTTTCTGCACTTGCTAGCGGCGTTGATGGAATATCCCCCCATGTTCTGCAGTTTCTTTTGCGTCTAGATTTTAATTAATATCTGATGAACTCGATTGTTGGATTGTCACATTATGTGCGATAGCTTTTACGCTAGTGTGGATTTAACATGGCTATTTCGCTCTCGTATTGGCTGCAGCGTCCCCTGAAGGCTTCAACTCCGCTCCGAAACTTTAAAAATCCGCGGAATGCGCGGGCATCATCCGAAACGGGTCCGTCCAGTGTAACATCTTGTATCCGTACTCTACTGGTTTCACAGATCACTCGCATGTCTAATGATTCGCGGGGGCGGCATGGGTTGTTGAATTGTTTTGCTCTATTTAAACATTTCCACTTTGGTCGCCTTTGCCAACAACGATCGAACTCGTAACCCAACAGGTCAACAATATGTCCGCTACCATGGAAGTTCTTTGGAACCTGCTAAGAGGCAGGTTCCTCACAATGCCCTACCCGGGACAAGACTGCTCGGGCAGAACAGTCATTGTCACGGGTGCCAATAGCGGTAAGATCTCCCCGACTCTCATGCACGTCATCACACCTACTTCGACTTTGTGCTGATTGACTGCCCCATCAGGTCTTGGCCGTGAAGCATCCCGGCACTTTGCTCGTCTCGGCGCCACCAAGATAATCATCGGGTGCCGCAACCTCGACAAGGGCGAGGAGGCCAAGAGGGACATTGAGGAGACGACTGGGAAGAAAGGCGTTGTCGAGGTTTGGCTACTGGACCTGGCGTCGTTTGACAGCGTCCGCGAGTTTGCGGCCCGCGCTGAGAAGCTGGAGCGCGTGGATGTGCTGATCGACAATGCGAGCTTGCTCACTTTCAAGCGCGAGCTGGTTGAAGGCCACGAGTCCATGTTGACTGTCAATGTCATTTCGACGTATCTGCTCACGGTGCTTGTACTGCCCGCTATGAGGCGGACGGCGAACAAGTTCAACATTACTCCCCATATTGTCGTCGTAGCCTCTGATGCTGCGTTTCTGGTTCGTCAACCCCACTGCCCGAGTGTTCATTCTAATAATGCGAAAAGAGCCCTCTCCCAGAGCGAGAAACAGACAACATCTTCCAGGCACTCGACGCCAAGACGGACGTCCTGGAGCGCTACAACATCTCAAAGCTCCTGCAGGTCATGGGCATGTCGCAACTCGCCGAGGCAGTCGACGCATCAGGCAAAGGCCACATCATCATCAATGCGCTGCACCCTGGTTTCTGCGGCACGCAGTTGTTCAGACGAGTGCCCTTCCCGTTCAACTTGCTCTTCAAGCTGGTATCGGCGATGGTCTCGCGGACGCCTGAGATGGGGTCGCGGTTGTTGCTCGCTGCTGCGCTTGCGGGGGAGGACACACACGGGAAGTTTCTGACGGACGCAAAGCTGCACCCGCTGCCCAAGATTATGCAGGGCGAGGAGGGGGAGAAGTTGTCTAGGCGGGTGTGGGAGGAACTGGTGGAGATTCTTGAAGGGGTTGAGGCTGGGGTTACCAAGAATATCTAGACTTTCTGTATCGGCTTGAGTTCTAGGAGCTTCAGACTTGCACACTGTGTCTTATCAATAATGGAAATTAATATGGCTATCTTAGGCGTTTCTCAACATCGATTTACGATATCTTGGGTCAAGCCTTGATTGATGATGGTTGCATGATGAAGCAACGTCGCGTTAACTTGACAATGGTTGTATACCTCTGAAAACCTTATGTATGTTATAGTAAAGATAATTCGCCCAAACAGATCTTCCTATCTCGTTTTGCTGGCAATGAATAAATGCTGACCCTTTTGCTAAGTTCTCTTACACGACACTGAATCACCGCGGAATTAATCCGCCCCACGGTTGCAACCTGCGGAGGTCCACAGCGTCTGACCCCAAAGCCCAGCGGCGTCTGCGCGCGCCAGCAGCTTCCCAGCTTTAAAGCTCAAACTCGCATTCCCACGCCGGGACAGCGATTCTCACGAAACGGGAAAAAGTTTGTTCTTGGCCATCCTTTGTTAAACTTGCATAAACTATATAGCCGAGTTGTCCTCTCGGAAAAGATCATTTATGGACGCGACTCAGGGCTCCTCCGGCTAGCACCCACCCCCATCCTCATCAAACGACGATATCGCGAGTCCCCCGATCTCATACAGCTCCCTCGACATGGACAGTCGTGTCGCTGCCCAAGGTGCTATGCGCACGGCGATCCAATACTGGGTCAAATTCGTTTCCCGCTGCATCTCCCAGCGGCTCGACAACGATCGATTCGAAGCTTACGTCCGTCTCGTCTACGCTCAGCATCCCCTACCGCCCGCCATCGTCGCCGACTTCTTCCTCCGCCCTCAGCCGTCTAATGACGATAGCCTCGATCCCCGAATCCCTCCGTATCTTCAGGTCCTCACCCAGCTGGGTTATGTCGACACACCCTCGATACTCAAGGCACTGTTCAAGTACTCCTCTTCACATGCCCAGGCGCAAGCCCAACAGCAACAACAACAATCGAACGATGGCGGAGATAAGGATGAAAAGGGACAAGCCCCGAAATCTACTATAACACGCTGGAAGAGCTCATACTGGGCCGAAGAGGTCATCTTCTACAGCCTTACTAAGTCTGTGGTAGAAGGCCGGGCGATTCCAGACTCGAGGACTGCGCTGGAGGTTGTCAAGATCATCTCCAGGTGGCTGACCCTCTTCACAACAGCATCTACCGCCTTTGCGGCCGACATGCTTCAGCAGCTGCACACGTCACAGGTCAGGGAGGAACTGGAGTCTGCGCGGGCGGCGCTAGTGGCTTTGTTGCTGCGACTGTGCGAGAATGATGTGTTGGTCAAAGCCGTGAGCAAACCGTTTGCCAAAGGTGACACCAGAAATCAGTTTGTTTGGTCCAGGATTGCATGCTAACTACATGCAGATGCCCGGAAAGAACTCGCCGCAAGCTTGGCTAGCTTTGTGCCAACGTTACAGCTCGTGCCTCAGCTCACCGAGAAGCTGGAGCTTTTCCGCACCGAAACACTCGCGAGTTTGGATCCTGCGGATAAGAAGAAGCAGGTTGCTAACGCCGCCATGGATGAGCTCCTGGATTCCACCGTTGGGCTTGAGAATTTTGTAGTGGCCGACATTCCCATCAGCAACACTCGAGCGGGACTGTACATCTACCTCAACGCTGCGGTTGGTAACAGCTCTGTTCGAAGCGATTGCAGTCTGCTAACTATTCCTAGCTTATTGGCCGTCCCCTCCTAGATGACCATGCTCTATTCTCTTACATGAACAACAAGTACCAGGGAGACGTTCAGACAAGTGCGATTGACTTGATCCTGGCATCGTTCGACATCTTGGCCAACGCCGTGTTCCGCAACGAGGGCCAGAAGGATGCTCACCTTCTTCGATCGTACTTGATCAACAAGGTCCCTCTCCTGCTCTACCAGCTCTGTCCTCCTGGTTTCCCAGGTACTTCGGCCGAGTTCTGTATTACCGAGGCCCTGAGCCGTGTCGACACCAGCCTCTTCCCAACGGCTTCGCTAATGTTTGACGAGTCTCGCAACAACAATCCCTATACTGAAAGTATCAGAGAGGAATTTTGCGCTGCCTGCGTTCTTCATGGACTCGTACAGAGAGAACATGTCGAAAGGATCCTAGGGGAGATTTCTCTCTCATATGAGCCGTCGCTACAAAAGTATTCCAAGGAAAAGCTGGTCCAGGACTGCTTGTCCGACACGGAAAAGATTCAGGGTCTGGTTCGAGAGCTTGATAAGATGGATGGCAATGTTGGCGCCGTCTGCCAAGCTCTTATCGAGGTGAGTATTTGGGACAGCGGCTGGGTACTTTGTGCTAACGACAACAGGTCCTCCGACAATCATGCCACAACAAGGAAACTATGTCTTTGAAGCTCCTCTGCAGCCAGTTAGCAGCGAAGCCGCAGTCGCTAGACGTGATTCTCTTATTTGAGAAGCTGCCGACAATACTGGAGCCACTGTGTCAGCTGCTCGACAACTGGAGCTACGAGGAAGACCAAGGCGAGTACCAGCCAGTGTATGAAGAATTCGGGGCCATCCTGCTGCTCGTCTTGGCTTTCGCATACCGATACAACTTGACTGCAGCGGACATGGGCGTCACAGCTCCTGACTCGTGCGTGTCCAAGATTCTCGGGCGAGGACACATTGGACGGCAAGGCGACGAGCTCACGGAGCGGGAGAATGGACACTTGAGTGGCTGGATCCACGGTCTCTTTGACACTGAGGCTGGTGGCCTCGGCGATGAGTTGATGTCTTCGTGTCCACCACAGGAGTTCTACCTTCTGGTGGCACCCCTGTTCCAGAACATTGTGGTCGCGTACACATATGGGTATCTGAATGATGAGAGCCTTAAGGGGGGTGTCGAATGTAAGTTTCTCGTCGCCACCTTGGCGGTCTATGCTAACGTCTAGTAGATCTGGTTGATACCTTTTTACTACCGTCTCTGGTGCCGGCCATTCGATTCCTGGCAGATTATCTCTGGGTTGACCAGAAGGAAGCAAAGTCAATCATCAAGATCTTGCAGCTCATCCTCCTCCCGAGCTCGATTTCTGGCGAAGCAAGTACAATGCTCTCGTCCGTCAAGAACCTCATCGCCAAGCCTCTGGAGCATGCCCTGCGAACGTACCAGCGTCGTGATCCCAAGAACCAGGACATCGAGCCTTTGCTTAGGTCGCTGAAAGATAGCCTACCGCTATCACGACGAACAGGGGGAGCAGACCTCAATGAGCTGGAGTCATGGACTGCTACGCCTTCCAGTGGCCTTGCCAGCGCGATTAAGCACACCATCCAGGGGCTTGTTCATTGGAGCATGCACCCGGCCATGAACAGCATGCCTACCTCTTACACCCATCGCCAGATGCTTGCGGGACTCAAGATGCTGGGCCCGAAGCAGCTGTTGCAAATTATTCTGGAAGAAGTGAGGCAACAGACAGAAGCCGGGAGCGCAAACATTGTGTATGATGTGGCCACATCGTTGATCTGCGCTCCCGACTCCATCAAAGACACCCCTGCAGTGAACATGCTCGATACTAATGGGAACATGCCTCCACCGCTGCAGCGCCAGCGTACACTCCGCGAGATGCTCAAGGCGGAAGCGGAAGGATGCAAGAAGCTTCAGAAGAAGGACGCGGCGCTGGCCGAGATTGTGGTACGCTTGCACCGTCGGGTCGAGGCACAAATGGTCATCCCTGAGGCGCAGGCGATGCTCCAGGCTGCCGACATGTCGCTCAACCTCGAAGGCGACACGGCTGCGTTGGGAGACGCAATGGCGGCATCGGGAGTGCAGGGCGATGCCATGTCGGTGGACAACATGACGCTCGATGTCGGGATGGGAGGGGTGCCGTCGGATCTGGGACTTGGGTCCGTCAACGGCGGGGGGAGCCTGGACCCGTCGGGCGACAATGAGCTGTTTGGCACGTTTGAGTCGCAGGATATGGACAACTTTAACTGGGACATGGACAACTTGATTTAGCAAATATCGTTTGGATAACCCAGGTGGAGAATGGGCGGCGTCTTGGTATGTGATGGGATTGGGGTTCTTGTTCACGGCGTCGAATGGGTATAGGAGCAGAGCGGGTGGGTGTCTGTGTTGGTCTCGTTATTGCATAGAACACATTGATTGCATGTAGGAGTTGACAAAAATTAGGCGTTTATCCTTAGAGGTTTTTTGATGTGTTGGTCCAGCTGCGCAGCACCACGACGAGACTATCGAACGCCAATGGCTGGAGCTGAACTGCTGAAAGTAAGCTGACTGGCGTGTCTACCTAAATCTAAGAATAAGATTATTAAGGTTCTTGGGTCTTGGAAAGTCTGTTTGAACGCTTAAAATATCTCATGCTGTCGAAAATGTGCCAGCTGATATAATACACAGACTCGTAAACTCATCAACCAAGCCTTTTTAGATAGTAGCCAGGAACACACTGGCTACTTCAACTTTGACACCTTTTCTTGCGTCTATTAGCCCTGGCCTTCAAAACGCCACTTAATTCATTAGACCCTCGCGTTAGCTTGGTCGAGACTCTTCGTCCAGGAGGCGGATAGCTATGTCTTGTTTAAATAGTCACCCCTGGCCGATTATCTGAAGCATGCACAATAACCTTAGACTCTCTCTTTTTTCATTCTTCTCACCCAAGTCCTTCGTTTTCCATGGTTTAGCGAAAGCTGATCACTGCATTTGTAACCTTGGCCTTGGCAGCTGGCTCTGAGGTTGGTTTGTGTAAGCCAAAGACTACTGCCTCGACGACGGTGGATGTCATTTCATCTACTGCGACCCAAGCAAGCTCTACTACTACGCTTGAGAGCTCTGCTACCACGGCCGAGACATCAACCACCCCTACAGACAGCACAACGCTCTCCGCAACGACCACCGATGCCGCGTCCACGACGACCACATCCGCGGCTGCCGTACCTTTTTTTTTTTTTTTTAAATTGGAAACTCTTTGCATAAGTTGTGTTCTTGGAACGATCTGGCTCTGCTCCCACTTCAAGGATGGTTCTACAGACCAGAGATTCTTACTTTGCAGGTCTACATAAGCCTTCACAGAGGCGGCAAGCCTATTTAAGAGAGAGAACTATCGATAGTTAGCCTGTGGCTAGGACAGTGAAGACGTGAGTCTTGCTTAATACTATTATTTAGTCGTTGATAAGAGGAGAGCATTTGAATCTTGTTCGGTTCGAAAACAATGTCCTCAATATACTAATTTGATTGCCAGGAATTTGCCCATTTAAAGAAAAGGACAAGAATAGCACAATATACGCCTATTCCTAGTCCAGCACAAAGTTGCCCCAAACCTCGTTGTGTCCCTGACGCCGCCCTGCATGAAACCGGTGACAAGAAGCGTCGGCATTCAACACAGGCCGCGTGGCCTAATGGCTAAGGCGCTAGATTTCGGTTCCGAGCTCCCGAATTCTCTAGAGATTCCAGGTTAGTTCCCATCAATCCAAGAACCCACCAGCATATGCACTGACAACAACCAAAGGTTCGAATCCTGGCGTGGTCGAATGATCAAGCTCGAATTTTTGCTTTTGCAAATGGGTCCTTAATATATATACCAAGCCATGATTGCTAGAGACTCAAGTTGCTAGGTGCAAGATTTCTTTTTGTCATCTCCCATTTGTGGGAGGTCACCAGCCCTCAACTCATTATCCCCCACAACCAGCCAGAGCCTCTGCCAGCTGAATCCAAACCTCTGTCATGTCTGTAATGTGAGATTTTCTCGAATTCCAATCAACTGCAAACACAATGATGAAAATGAAGGCTCCCAGCATAGTCCCGACTGTCCATGCTTTCCAGAATCCCAGATGCTTGACGCCATTCCGCGTATTCGCCCTGCTCGGGGCATTAGGCGTGTTTCCTATCTCCTCGGAGCGCTGCCGACGATGTCGATAAGAATGCCAGCATTGGTCGAGTATCACGCTCACCAAGGGCAGAATCCAGATCATAACGGCAGCCCAGTGACGATCGCGGCGTGTATACGTGAGCGAGACGGATGTAAAGACGGTGCCGTTGACCGAGATGAGCTCGGGCAAGAACCAACACAGCATGTGCCAGCATACATCGCCGCATCGCCACCTCCGATACGATTGATAACTATTGGGATCGATGACGGCTAGAACTTGGCGGCTTCGAGGAACCGGAGTTGTCAGCTCGGTGTGGGAGACTGGCTGTTGTGGTCCCGTTTCTTGGGTCGTTTCCATCGTCCTCGCCCAGCGGCAAGTCTTCCACGCCCATCTAGTTATCCTTATATCAATAGGTCCGACGACTAGTCCAAGAATGATTCGGAGGCAAAGAGTTTGACGATGCCAGTCTCTGAGGAGGTTAACAATCGAAAATATCAACCCTGCCGTTCGAAATATCGTCGCGAGTAGAACGAGCCTTGCTATCCAGAGGTCACGTCTGATAACGACGCCTTTTTTGTACGTCCATGACCTCCATAGGAAGGGTATGTAGACGGCGGGGAGAGAGATGAAGATGAAGATGAGGTCCAGAGCACATATTAGTGACTTCAGGCTCTCGGGGGCTTGTTTAGCCATGATGATGAGAAACTAAGTGTACAAGCATGAGAAATGACTCTCAGGTCAGAGTGTGAACAGTCATGGTTATCGATATTTTGAAGAGACGATCCCAAGACAGGTTTCAATCCCGTGATGGACGGGCTGAAGTGGAAAAAGCCTCGCGTGTTACGTCTGCCTGATAGACATCTCTCCACTGGAGACTGCCTTGAACTACGCCTGGTTACTGCGACACTGACTGATACCTATCAGGCTGGGAGAGTACCAGACAGGTGGCTGTGCACGCAGCAAGCCAACGATCGAGGCTGCAGTGGAGTTGAAATGTTCAGCTCTTCTTGGCAGAGCCCAGGCAGCCTCAAAAACAATTTAGATCGACACCAGGTTGCCTAAATATGCATTCCAGAGGGCGGAATTGCCCTGTCATTGAGCGGGTATAGTACGTAGTAGTTGCTGGGCCTTGCTCGGTTTCACAATATCCTGCAACAGCAAAACGCCCGGCTCGTGTATATAGACTCTATCTGCCTCGCCGTTGCTTAATCTCCACACCTTATTCCGAAGACGCCGTCTTTCTTGTTTTGTTACCGAGACACTGCGCCTCATAGAGAGGACTGAAGATATAAAAGTCTCGCCCTGACGAACAAGCAAGTTGGGCCATCACTCACAATCTTCACGCCTCAGACCAACATTCTTCTGCGGCCAACACAATTGCATCTGTTGTCTTACTCGAGGCCTTGTCCCTCACAGGCACTCGGCAAAATGCCCCTCAAAGACCTCATAACCAAATGCCTCCGGTTCCCTCGGCGGCGCGACGCTCGGGAACAACTGGAGAAGGAAAAGCCTGCCTCCCCAGCTCAACAGACTGCCAGGACTGCCCCAGCCCCTACCATAAAGCCCGCCAAGAAGCTGGGAGGAAGTGGTGGAGGCGGCACGGGATCAACAACCATGTTGAATCAGCAAGCAGCCCTGAATCAACAGACGATGCTGAACTCTTTTGCCACCGCTGACGATACAACCTCTTGCGCCCACAAGACGTCGGACAAGACTTATACGAGCACTGGAACGTATGGGGGAGGATACAGCAGTAGGCATTATAGTGGGGGCTATAGCAGCGGAACTCGTGGAGGAGGCTATAGTAGCTACAACAGTTATAGCTACAGTGGCGGAGGAGGAGGAGGAGACAGCGGCGGGGGTGGTGGTAGTTGTGGCGGAGATGGAGGTGGAGGTTCAGGAGGAGGAGGAGACGGCGGTGGCGGCGGCTGCGGTGGTGACTAGGAGAAACTCATTCCTCGACTTGGGATGTTAGGGGGGCTCTAGAAGTTGTCATGTGTATATATAATGTTTTTGTCGGGTGTTTTGATGTTGTTTTTTGTTGTTGGCGGTCTCTTGTGTATATCTGAATGGTGCGGTGTTCTATAGACAGTCATTTGATACAATATGTATTATCGAATTGTCAATCTCGATAGTCTTATATGGACTGCCGATGGTCGTATTCTCGCAAGTCTGGATCCCACAGCCCGGGAAATCGACTGGCGATTCCAGACAAAGATTTTTGAAAATGACAAGTAATGATACGACATTACAGGGCCTGGGAAAAGCAATGATGCCAAACCAACCTGATGAAGGGTATCAAATAACCTAGTCATCTCTTCCAAGATAGCGGTGTATCCGTAGCGCATTTCTCTTCCAGTGTCTCGTCAGCGAATTGACTTTCGAAATCTTTCTCCATATAAGCTAACGAGATCCCAGCTGCAAACTAAAACCGGTAGTCAGGGGCGCGGCGTCGTGCTATCTGGATCTATGCTCGGAAAGGCTAGATCGCCTAATTTGCCTTACCAGCTGCCTGGGCCGGGCTTCTGCAACTAGTTGGATTATTGAAAAGCCAGTGACATGAAACTTGTTATAGATAGGCTATTGAAAGCCACCTTTTGGGAGCCAGAGATGAGTGCCGATCGATCATGTTTATATAACTCGTCAAAGGCCCAATATCCCTAGTCTCTGAGAATACCCAACCCCTTACGTGGCAGTCCTTGTCCCACTCTGTGTCATTCGTTTTAGGACTTTTCCTTCTTTCAAAATGCCTTCGTCAAAGATTGTCAAGACCGTTCTGGTCGTTGCACTTGCCCTCTCAGGCGTTGATGCTGGCCCTTGTAAAGCCAGCTCGGTTATCACGACGACGACTACTACTGCGGTCACCTCGGGCACCACCACTGGTACAACTGCTACTGAAACCACTACCTCGGCTGTCTCTACTTCTACCGCAGAGACCACTCTGGGAACCACTTCGGGAACAGTTTCTGGAACAACCTCCGAAACGACTTCTGGAACTACTTCAGGAACAACATCGGGGACCACCACCGGTACAACCACCATTGGGACCACGGCTTCAACCACGACCACTTCTGGGGCTTCAACTACAACCGGGGCACTATGCACGCTCTCCACCGACCAAGACGTTCTCAACAGTGGGACCTGTGGCCGTTCCGGCGACCTGAGCCTCCAGCTGCCCAGCGACTCGGTCGTCGAGACCGGCCTAACCCTCGACCAGTGCGCAACCAACGCCAACAACTACGCCGGCTTCCAAGGCCAGACGGGCGCCATGTCCTTCGCCTTCAGGGCCGACGGCCGCTGTGTCCTCTTCGCAGGCCGAGCCGAAGACCCCGACTACGACACCGTCTTCAACGTCGACACGGCCGGAGCCTACCTGCAGTACGACTTTAACTGCTTCGACTGCCCCAGAAGCGGAGATCCCTTCCAGATCTTCCCGCGGTGTACCGTCCAGTCGGCTCAGGCGCCGGATCGTCGCCGTGTGGCGCAGCTAGTCTGTGGAGTAGCCGGCACGATCGCTGATGAGGTCTCTCCCTACACCTCGTTTAGCAACCTGGACATCGACGCGATCACTGAGGAGTGTGCCGAGAAGTGCTTCGATGACACAAACTGCCAGACCTTTGCCGTGGCCGATGGAACCGTGTGCAATCTGTACGGCGGAACGACGAACGATATTGAGTTTAGGGATGACAACACGTCGCCTTTGGTTTTCTACGACGAAGCGTGTGCGTCGTGCACCGGCGAGGTTCTGGACAGGGAATGAGGGGGTTTATAGTCAGCGAGGCGCGCAACTGGCTTTTGCTCAGGTTTGTTTGGCACATTGGCTAGCCAACTGTCTCCGGCCTACAATGGCACAAACCAGGCACCTTGATAAATAGAACATGACGGGTTTACCTTCAATACACTCGAACACGAATCTTTTGATATCTATTGAAACCCGTTCTTACCTGTATAAAGACTAGCTAGCCAGTTAGGTAGTTGAAAAATGAGAAACGGAGATCACATCTATTGAAACTCACGGCCTGGTAATGTTGTTCTCCATGTAAAGTTATAGCGTCGACTGACAAGTGTCGGGTGAAACTACTACTTGCGCTTCACATTAGAACTGGGCCCAAGAATAAGGGTGGAGTGGAGAGGACCTGGCGTTCAGAGACCTTGTCGATATTGAATTTATCCTAGTTTACGTTCAGTTGCCGCCGCACATATGCTTGAAAGTCAGCGGGCGATCGTAACCCTAAGCGAGCTATCAATCGCTTCGCAGCTGTCAGGGTCGTCATAGTCATCTTTTTCAAGAACAAAAACTTTCTGGGCACCAAGATTATAAATATGTTAATCGTCAAAGACTATATCGATCGCCAGTTTGGCTTGGAGTTGGGTGGGGGGGTGGCTCTCTTTACAATTACCTATTTGGGCTTCCGAGACTTCCCTACCCGACTCAGACAACGGAAATGGATGCCGAGAAGACATGCATTTAAAGCACAGGGGCCCCGCCAGATGGCTTTTTAACGAATTGGTCCTCTCAAGTAACACTGTTCTTCTATATCATCATCATCTACTGTCCACAAACCTCACTATGGCCTTCCAACACTATCCCCAAGCCCAGTCCAAGTTCGACATCCCCCTACGGATCGGCAACAACGTCTACTTGGGAGACGTCCTCTCAAACCAAGATACCAATCCCGAGAACCCAATGTCTGCAGGCTTCTACCGACAAACAAAAGGGGAGCCTCTGGTGTTCACCTACAAGTACGACGAGATGAAGATTGTTCTCGAGGGCGAATTCACCATTTCCGATGAGACAGGCCAAAAGGTCACCGCCAAGCCTGGGGACGTCTTCTTCTTTCCCAAGGGGAGTCCGTTTACCTTTACGACTCCCGACTATGGCTTGGCCTTTTTCGTCATCCAGAGAGGGCCTCTACCGGCTCGTTTGTGAGGGGAAAAGAGGGAGAAGTAGGGAGTCTTGAATGAAATGGGGTGGAGTAATGGGATCAGAGTTCCAGAATCGACTATTCAACCCTTGTTTCACACTTGTTACTCTAATTAATCACGACACGGGTTGCCTGATGAAAGCCTAGCAGAGGTGGCTGGCTTTGATTTTGGCAACAAACATTGTCCACACAAAGGATGATCACTAACCTGTGAAAATCATGAGCTTGGCTTTGTTGCATGCGTACTCTCCCAGGAGTCGCCTTTATCCTTTTTGATCTCAAGTACACTCCGTATCTATCAAATGTGAGCAAACCAACATGCGGCCATCAGCCTACCTACTATAGGTACCGATCCGCAACTCCGCTCGAGGTCTTTATTGTCTCCAGGCCGAGGAGGCTAGGGCAAGTAGGTTTGCTAACTATGGCATAAAGTATTCTCGAGTTTTAGTAGGCTTTCCATCTCCCTACGACTGCCTCTCAAGAAAATCAAAATGAATGCCGCTCGTCTTCGTTTACGTCATCGAGAGTACGTACCACGTTCTTTGTTCCATGCCCGCCCGTAGTCCATGAGGGCAAGCTGCCGGCAGCCGCGCATTACAGACAAAGAGTACGTACCACCTTCACACCCGCTGGCAGGTGCTACTCGAACAAAGCACTGTCGCCTGAACCCAACTTTTCCCAAACACAAAACCACATCCGCTCGCGACAGCAACCTTCATGACAACATCCTCCACCGCCGCCGCCACTCCCACCCAGATCACCACCCGGCATCATGTCGTCCGAGCCTACAACCGACAGCATCCCTAGCTCCGACGCGGGAAATGTTCAGTATGACGATGCCGAAACCGACGACCACAAGAAAGAGCTCCTCGACGCTCTTACGAGCATCAAGGCCTTGGGATCATTTGCATCGTTTGCTGGCATAACCGCTGAGCTCAAGGCCGGCCTGTTCGTCCATGGAGTCGGCGATATTTCCATGCCGCTGAACGAGATTCAGGCGTCCCAGCTTATCGCCGGGGCTCGCCAGGCACCATACGGCAAGGGAAGCGAGACCCTTGTCGACACTACGGTCCGAAACACATGGGAGTTGGACGCAGACCAGTTTGAGTTTCGGGATCCAGCTTGGCCCGGGTTCATCAAGGCTTTGTGCAAGGATGTCGCCCAAAGCCTCGGTATAAACACCACCATATCACCTCACATCTACAAGATGCTCATCTATGAAAAGGGTGCCATGTTCAAGGCACACACCGAGTAAGTGTCTCGACCATCTCAGGAGCTCCTGATCCACGACTGACTGTCACGACCCAGCACTGAGAAGGTCCCTGGCATGTTTGGCACTCTTGCCATCAGCCTGCCATCAACGCATCAAGGCGGAGACTTGGTTCTTAAACACTGTGGCGAGACAAAGGTCTTCAAGTCTTCCGAATTCCAGCAATCCTTCGCTTGCTGGTATTCGGATATATCACACGAGGTTCGCCCGATCACATCGGGCTACCGGTGGGTTTTAACATACAATCTCGCCCTTGACCCGGCCAAGCCACGTCCATCGGCAGGCTTGACGCACAGAGCACCGACTCAACGCCTTCATCAATTTCTAACACAATGGCTCGCCAAGGATCAAAAGTCCCGCAAGCACAAGTGGCTCTACCACGTGCTTGACCACGACTACACCGAAGCCAACAGTTCTCTCAAGGCACTGAAGGGCCTAGACTTGCTTCGCGTCCAGGCTTTGAAGGAGGCATGCTGCGACTTGCCTGTCGATATCTTCCTCGCCCTGCTAGAGAAAGAAGAAATGGGGATCCCTAAGGAAACCGACCACGAAATGCGCCGTGCGCTTGCACGGTATGGTTGCGGCGACGATTTCGATTGTTTTGATGACTCCTACGAGGATGGACATGAATCCGGTTTTCACACACTCGAACAAGTTTTGGAGACCAGCTACAAAGTAAAGACCCTTGTAGACCTCGAGGGCCAGAAGGTCACTCAAAATCTCCACTTTGACGAACATGACGTCCTCGTACCGGGTTGCTTCGACGGCGTGGATGCGGAGGAGGAGTACGAGGGGTACCAGGGGAACTATGTGAGTGCTTGCTTAACCCTGAATCGAGGCTGGCCTTGAAGGTTCTGGGGAGAAATGGAGGGTGCTAATTGTGTTCATTTTCTAGGGGCCATCAGCGACGCACTGGTATCGCGTGACGGTATGACCCTCTTCCTCTTACTGACACCCTATTTATCAACTAATCTCCTCTGATATAGGCTGTCGCCATCGTCCCTCGAGACTCTTTTACATCTTTCTTTGGCTGTTGTCTTCATGAGGACCAGGATTGTTGCATGTCGCATGACTTTGACCTTCCGATCGGTTATTTCGCCCGAGCTTGTTTACGACCACAGGCCCATGAGTCTTACCTCACTACGTTGGTCAAGATCTGGCGTCAAGCATGGAGCAACCGAGACAGAAGAAGGCGTGCTCGGAAGCCAGAGATTGGCGGCGATGCCATCCGGGACGTTCTCAAAGTTGCATTACAGCAGGGGCAGTACATTTTGTTCTTTGATGCTGCGGGCCATCACCAGGGCTGTCTATCACAAGACTTTTTTACCTGGGTAAGGCAATGGTTGAGTGCCGGCGATGGTGACGCCAGCAAACGGTTCAAGACAATCAAACAGGGGTATGTCCTTCCCGCACGAAACTCGATGATAGAAGCTAATAATTACAGGATATCCTCGGCCATTAGAGTATACCCTCACTTCGCCAGCCAGCTTGAGGCGATCACGGCATTGGCTCCCCTTTCCCAAGGTGTCTCGAACTCCGAATCTGTTGCCACCCCAGACTGCGTCCTCGAGTATGCTCACGAAATGCTCCTGTCTTGCCTGGATGCTTGCGTGTCGAAAGACGTCGACAAAGAAGATGGACGAGCCATGGTTGACGCCGGACTCCGCTTCGATGACCCCTCGGCCTTTCTCTCGCAGAGGTACGTGAAGATGACCATGTTTCGGTCAAGTAGTACACATCAAACTGATCGATACTGCAGTGTGGCTCCCATAGTTGTCAAGAAACATGACACTGTGGCACTTATCCTTGGATTTCTAACCCGACTACAAGAGCAAGGCGCCATGGGCATCCTGTCTGATGAAACGTCCAAAGAGCTTTGCCGAACCATGGCAAGATCCTTTGTGCGTTTGACGGATTTCACACAAGTGCGTAGCGAAGCTGGAGTACAAGCAGAGAAGGAAATGATGCCCTTGATCTGCTACCTATCCTACACCAAGCCCAGGACAACCATTAACGAGAAAGACCTGGTCAAGTTCTGGTCTTGCATGATAACAATGGATGCAGAATCAGGATCAGACAGCCTTACTGAGCCGTTGGCTTTGAAGCTTGTTGGAGACGCTCCCCAGCTTAAGGACACGGAGCTGCGGGCGCTGTGGCTACCCTTCTTGCGCTCTCTCATTCCTATTCTCACTTCCAGCAAGATACCCCTTAACACGCCATGCTATCAGAAACTCTTCTCCGCTATCCTCGAGGCATATCTCGACAATGCCATAGGTCGTGACCCTCGCAGCAATGGAGACAGGTCGCGCCGGGGAGTGTGGTGTGTTTGCGATGATTGCAAAAGACTGAACGATTTTCTTGCTGATCCGACGAAAAATACCAGCCGTTTCTCGGGAAATGTGCGGCGGCACGACCACATGCGTTCAAAAATCAACAACGCAGAAATCGATTGCAAGTACAAGACTGACCTGTCGACAGAGCCACAGGTCCTGGTGGTGACCAAGACGTTCAAGCTCCGGGTCAGAAGACAACGGGAATGGACCACGCGGCGGATGATTGGTTCCAAAGAGCTCTCGCAGTTTGACCAGGGCCAGCTCAGACAGCTCCTCGGTGCTGAGTACTCGGCGATCATCCACATGGAGCGTCTCTCGGCACCGCAGCCGGTGGCTGGAAAGAAGCGGAAATTGCCTGTTGAGACTGGCCGTTGACTTGGCCAGCGATTAAATGGGTTTGGGTTGCAGTTGTACAGGTATTGCTTGCTATGGGCGATGCGGGGTTGGCCAACACAAAGGTTCAGATGCCTTTAAAGGAACCACTACCCATGACATTTGTTGTCTGGCTCACCTGGGATTTTGTCACTGCGCGATTAACCCTATCGGATTCGAGACCTTGTGTAAGAAAGAAAAGTTTTGTAAGGTGCTGTCTGTCTCAATTTAGGCCAGAAGTTGTGAAGCAGCCCCGAGGAGGTTCGTTTCGTCTCGACTTAGGTAGCTCAATTGATATCTTTGTAGGAGGAAATGAAATACCTTGACTCTGTTGACTTGAGACAGTTCCCCACTAACCGTATACGTCACTTAAAAACAGGCGTTATGAAGCAATTTCAAAGGCACTTGCTAGCAGGTTATCATAGAACTATCAAGACCGATCCAGCGCCAGTTGATTAATGACCCCAAGGCATGCCTAATATTTGTAATGAGGGCCTGACTCTCTGATCCAGGAAACGTCTGGCTTTTAAACAGAGGATATTAGCACCCAATACTGTTGATAAAGTACAAGACGTTGCATCCCGTTAATGGCTTCGTACAACAGCCACGGCTGAAATTGCTCATCAGACCAGCGATTTAGGTTCTCAACTTGACAGTGACTGGTCTTATCCCCTGACATTTCTCTCTACATGGAGTTGAGCATACAACTTCTATGAGAGGGAATGGCCAACCAGACGAGGCTCCGAGCAAGTGACAGCTAATCATCATGCTCTCTGATCAGACCATGATACCACTGACGGATCGAGACAAGAATTGGTGGTGTGATTTTAAAACCAGATCCCGTTGGCCGCTTATAGAATAGTCTAGTAACGACATGGAGTCATCGACACGGGCCTCAAGTCCGCGAATAGACTCAAGTTTAACCTTTTTCTTCTTTTTTTTTTTTTTTTTGAATCAATTCAGAAAGGGGGGAGGGAGCAAAACCCCACCTGTACCATCACCCTGAACGTATTGCAAGATACTCTGCAGAGCCTGGAGGTGCCGGTGAGACTCGGGGTGACGCTCAAACACGCGCGGCTGAAGAAGGACTTGGTACTGCTGCCAGGATTGCTTGAGTCGAAGGCTGGTCGGTTTTGATACCTACAGGAGCGGCAGGATCGTGCGAGGCAACTGGGTGAGCATTGGGTCTATGATGCCAGAGATGNNGTGATAAGAAGGGCCTTGACCATCTCCTTTCGCGCCTGGGGGGAGGGTGAGTTTGCCGAGAACTGGGTGGCAAGGGCAAAGACGAGGTTGAGAGCCGAGCAGAGGACAGATGTCTAACAACAACTAGAACTCCCCCAAGACCAACGCCAGCAAGCCGAGGACTTGTTCTCAGCCCGTCATCAGACATCAACAGAAGCCCATAGGCCTGCATAAGCGTGGGCCAGTGACGGTCTCACGGGGTCAGACCATGTACTGAAACCCCCAGAGTGCTGCCCCGACTTACTGGACGCGGTTGGGAAGGCGGCAAAGAGCTAAAGCTACCGGGTAACAAGGATCGAGCCAAAGATATGAATAGCTTCACCGCAGCAGAGTCAAGGCTAATCTTGTTCTCATCACTGTCAAACGAACCCCAGCCGGAGCCAAGCATCCATCACTCCGACCCGAGATATTGTAAGCCTTTTATATATCACCCATCAACCTCTCATGAGCACCGCTGTAAACCTTGTCTGATACCTTGGACGAGACTGTACGTGTCCTTGTCCAGCAGCATCCTCACGATCCTGATCGTTGTTTCTGCCGGCACGATGGCGTCAGATGCTGGAACACTGTCGGTCCAATCCTGAGAATTGAGGTCATCTTCCACCCGGAACAGCAATTTGTCATCCGTCTCAATGCCTCGATGGAAAGTAGCGTGGACCGCCACACGAGCCATGACGCTCCGTAGACGAGGGTCGACATCAGGATCTGCCCCGTTGCTGAGCAGTAGATGCACCGCAATATCATCTCCAAGACGTGCTGCCTTCAATAGCGCTGTGGCACCTCTCTTGTCCTGTGCGTTGATGTCCAGGCCGCTCTTGACCAACAGCTGGATAACCTTGTCGTAGTGTCCCCTCCATGCTCCATCCAACGCCGACTCGCCCATCTCATTTTGTATATTGGCATCTGCGCCACTGTTGACGAGTATCCCGACAAGCTGCTCGTCGCCTCTGGGACATGCTTCATGCAGTGCCGTCTCGCCGTCGTTATTTTGCACGTTGACGTTTGCGCCTCCGTGGATCAACATCTGCACAGACTCGTGGTCGCCCCGAAAAGACGCCTCATGCAACGCCGTTTCTCCGGTTTCGTTTTGCGTGTTGGCGTCTGCACCGAGGTCCAGGAGTAGGCGCAAGACTCTTGTGTCACCTCGAACTGCTGTACACAACAGCGCTGTCTCGCCTTGTGCATCTTGCACATTCATGTCGGCGCCTTTCTGGGCCAGCAGCTGTATGACCTTATCTTGGCCGTCTTCAGACGCTTGATGCAGCAAGGTGCGACCGTGGACATGGAGCCCGTTGATATCCGCTCCGTGCTTCATCAACAGCTCGACAATCCTCCCGTGCCCTCCCATTGACGCTGCTTGAAGTGCTGGACCACATAGTCCGCCTTGTTCCCCGTCGTTGAGAAGCCTTCGTACGATGGCCTCCAGCCCCAGGAATGAGCTGTAGGACAAAGGCGATGAGGACAAGCCTATCCATCCAACAGCATCCCATGTTTTGGCCCAGGTTTGGAACACGCCATCGGCGAAAAGCCGAAATGCTTCATCTTCAAGTTGGGGATTCATGTCTCCATTGAGGAAGTGATCCGCCCAATATCGAGCTGCATAGGTTGCTAAAGGCGATTCATCCGGTTGTCGGTTCGATGTGGGTGCTGATTGATCCAAGAGAACATCGATGCAAATACTGGCCATCCATCCGTGAGCGTCCCGTAGGTTAACACGAAGCGGCGCTGCCTTCTCATGATGCAGAATTTGATCCGACTCCAGGTATTCTCGGACCGAGAAGTGAGCGAGTCGCACAGTCTCGGCTTCGCTGCAAGGATCGATATCGACCTCGATGAAGCCGGGACAAACTTTGTGGATAGCATCAATACCCTCCAGACTGCACTTCAAGTTGGACCTTGAGTCTTCTTCAGGCTGAAATGCGACTGCAGTAGTTAGCTCGGCCGTTGTCAAAGGCCTCCGTGCACAGCACAACAACGACAATATTTGCTGAGCATAGCTGGTGTAACTGTGTGGGATATTGCCGAGCATTCGAGCATAGGTTTCATCTAGGGTCGGAGGCAAAGGATGCAAGACC
>JABFFE010000802.1:0-18851 GCA_013623625.1 Fusarium setosum | reverse complement strand
GCACCGGCCAAACCCGACATTCAGCCGACCGGACCAATCAGGCATCTTCATTTTACAAGCAGCTCCAACTCGATTGCTCGCTACGACGGGCGACATTTCGACAAGCCGGACGACCTCACGATCGCCTCGAAACCTTCCCGCCCAACCGCGCCGCCCCAATCGACATCACACTGGCGCGCAAGTTCACTCCCCTCCTCCGCTCCGCCCTCCGGCCAGCATGCCGGGCCGCCCGCCCCCAGACTCGAGCCGCCTTCTCCCTCTCAGCCCGCCGACCGAGCGACTCTCTCATGGTGGTAAGCCGGCACAAACCTCTCTCTCTCCCCCTCTCAATTGGCCGCTGTCAATTGCGCTTCTGGTGGTCCCCCTCCCCCCAGGAGATGCCACATCTACCGAGATGCAAATTCTTTTTGTCAATGGCCCCTTTTTTTTTTGTCTGACGCCGGAGTGCCACAGCATCGGAACACCGACGACAACAACCCCGAGCTCCCCTTCAAGTTCAACGAGAAGAACCAGGCCGTCATTGCCGAGATCCTCAAGCGATACCCTCCCCAGTACAAGAAGGCCGCCGTCATGCCTCTGCTCGACCTCGGCCAGCGCCAGCACGGCTTCACCAGCATCAGCGTCATGAACGAGGTCGCCCGCCTCCTCGAGATGCCCCCCATGCGGGTGTACGAGGTTGCGTCCTTTTACACCATGTACAACCGGACCCCCGTGGGCAAGTTCTTTGTCCAGATCTGCACTACGGTATGTCCCTATTCTTTGCTAGGCGACTGGTCTTGCGATTCAACGCACACCTTTTTCGAGCTGCAATTGGTGCCCGGTAGTTTTGTGGCGATAGTTTTGGGGGGCCGTTCTTCGGATCAAGGCGGATAGACGTCATTGAATGCTCCAGATGATAAAGAACGACGGAATTGACTGACAATTCAACGACATAGACCCCTTGCCAACTCGGCGGCTGCGGCTCCGACGTTATCGTCAAGGCCATCAAGAACCACCTCGGCATCCAGCAGGGCGAGACCACCGCCGACGGCCTCTTCACCATCCTCGAGGTTGAATGCCTCGGCGCCTGCGTCAACGCCCCCATGATCCAGATCAACGACGACTACTACGAGGACCTCACCCCCGAGACTGTCGTCGACCTCCTCAAGGCCCTCAAGGCCAGCGCCACTGCCACCGATCCCTCTACCGTCAGCGTCCCCAAGCCCGGCCCCCTCAGTGGCCGGAGCACATGCGAGAACAGCGCCGGCCAGACGAATCTGCTGAAGGAGCCTTGGGGAGCCGAGACCACGCGGTCGGACTTGTAGAACTACAATCTTATTATCATCTTTTTAGTGTAAGGGCAGGGAACATTCGAGGCGGATGATAGGAAAAGAGCTACGTGGAAGACGGCGACAACTGTACATACGACTGTGTTGAATGCTATCCTGGCATAGATCATGCGGATTCCATAAAGATACTACGTGAGATACTGATATGTGTGGTTTTCTTCCTTGGTTCATACAATGTGCAAACGTCGCCCGAAATAAGTCACGCCAAAGCAAGCCTCCGAGCCAAATAAAAAAAATATATCCAAATTTTCATCCAGGAACTACTCGCCCACCCGCAGGATCCAGCCGTCTCCAAGCCGCTGCTTGTTCTCGCCTAGGCCACCCCAGATCAAGATACCATTCTCCTCCAGCTCACCCATAGGGGCACTTGCAACCCATCCTCTCGCCACGGGCAGCTCATCGCTGTTGTCGTCATCGTAAGGTTCTAGCTCGACCTTGGTCCACTTGCCTTCGCCCGTCTTGCGGCCCATAGCCTGCCACATAGCGGACGTGACACTGGCAGCTGTCATGCCATGCGGGGGGACCTGGAACATCCAGACGTCGTCCGAGTACTTGCCGGGGCCGTCAGAGCCAGGGTCACGCTCGCCCATGGCCAAGACTAGATATTCACGGCCGGCTCCCACTGTAATGGCCTGGAGAGAAGTGACGCTGCGTGGCTCAGGCCACACCTGAGAGGGTTCGGCGTGAACCTCCGTGCTCTCGGCGTTGGGATCGCTCTCGAGGATGGACTGCCAGCCGCCGCGGGCGCGGACAGCAACTTCGCCCTTTGTGCCCTTGTCGTCGAAGGTCTCTACCTCGAGATGGAGGAAGTCCAATTGTCCTCCGAGTTCCTTCTCGCCGTCAAAGCCGCCAAAGCGGAAGAGGCGGCTCTTGCTGACGCAGATGGAGGTGCCGCCCCTGGCAGGCCCAGGAGCAGCAGGGAGCTCGCTCCAGGTGCGGTCGTGGACGTTGAATGCCCAGATATCGTTTGTGCACTCGCCATCTTCGATGCAGCCTGCGTGGACGAAAAAGGTACCATAGCCAATCGACTCTTCGTCCACGGCATCCTCAGCAACGTTGCCAACAATGGGAGCCTGAGGAATACCGGTTTTGGAGGTATCGCCCAGAGCCCACTGCGACCACGTCTCGGGTTGCTTAGGTCGCGGATCGGCAAACTCTCGGGGGCGGTCGATAGCGGCGGCCGAGTGGAAGCATCGGGGAGCGGGGTGAGGGATGATGTTGCCGCCCTTGACGGCGGGAGCTGGGTCAATGTATGACCAGGTGTTGGAGCGGGTGTCAAAGACCCAGACACGGCCGGCCTCCTCGAGAAGTGTCATGTCGGGGCCGCCACGGCCGCCGAAGAGGAAGATGCGGGACCCGATGACGGCAGTAGCGTGGCCGATTCGCGGGCTCGGGACATCACCCAGATCCGGACGCTCGGGGCCGGCAGGTTCTTTGCCCTTGGACTTATTCTCTGCCTCCTCGGCCGGTAGCCCAGGCGAGGCAAGCGGGACCTCATCAAGTGGCTTTTCAGTCTCTTGCTCAGCGGGCTCTTCGGCAGATTCCTTTGGCTCCTGGACCTCCGCGGGTGCCTCGACCTCCACCTTTTCAGGCTGCTCATCCGGCTTCGCGGCAATCGGCTTGATCTTGTAATAGTCGGCGCCGGCACTGCTCCAGGGCAGCTTGACGACGTGCATGTAGTTGTCAGCGGGCTCACGGGGCCGAACTTCGCCGCCGAAGATGTAAGCGCAGCCGGAGATGATGTCGAGAGAGTGCGCAGAGCGGCGGACGGTGGGTACATCGATAGGCTCCCATGTACCCTTGATGGTTTCCCTGCGCTGGGCAGGCGCAGCGCCAGTGTGAGGGCCAGAGGGCAAGGAAGGGAGGTTCTGCTGGACACTGTGGAGGATGTCGGTGGTGCGACGCTTTAGCAACGAGAAGGACTCCATGGCGTCGGTTTGGCGGGGTGCGCAATGGCCAGAGGGCCTAGCTAGGATGTGAGCGAATGCAGTCTTTGTTTGAAGCTACCTATTGATCTGGCGACGTCGATGTCTTGACGATTTGATGATGGAGGAGGGAGGATGGAAGGTGGGTGCTCTGTCAGGCGCGGGGAAGCTTACAGGTAGGATACGAGGTAAGGTGAGATGCTGGATCTGAGGACGTCGGACTGACTGAGTGACAACGATAACGAGGGAATGACGTAGGTCTCTCGCGATGGGACCCGGTCTTATTTACAACTTGGGCATCAGCGTGTTTCAATTGAAGCTGACGATGAAGGAGCTATCTGCAGAGGCGCGGATGATGTGAGACGGCTCTCTTCATCGCCGACGGTGAAGCTAGGTGCCGGGTTCCAGACTTTTGTTCTGAGCCATCCATCCTTTGCTTGGCTAGCATGTGAGCTCCCGTTGCCATGATCGCATGGACTCGCAACCAAATCCAGCAAGCAAGCGCTAACGAGGGGACCTGTAGTGGGGGTGCTCCAGTAGGCTCTAGCGGCAGTAGAGAGTTTGGGCTTTCGGTGTTCAGTGTCTATTTTGGGTTCGTGGCTGCCCGTCTTGGCTGGACCGAGCACAAGCTGCCCGTTCATAAAGACGGCAGTTCATCTTTCTCCGTACGGACAATTCGTGAGCTCTCACTACTCTGTGCGCAACCTGTAGCTTCAATACAGGAGCATTATCTTGAAACTCATGATTGGCGACCTATTTAGTAATAACGGGTTAGGAGACCCAGCGTCCAGCCGCAACGGTGCCATCAACCCAACTCCAATGGCTCTTCAGCTAACAAAGCCTCAATGAATAGCGTGTTCAATTGGGGTTTAATGGCTAGGACCTCTTCATCAACAAGTGTTTAGGGGGGACGATGACTGCATCTTCAGGTCCCGATATAAAAGAGAAAAGAGACGAGAACAAGGCAACTGTCTCACAATGAGACACCACAGCCACAGCAAGCTTCATTCCGGCTGGTTGCCTCGAGCACTTCAGGTATGGAGGCCGGGAGACAATCTTGGTTTTGACGGTGGCAGTGCAGAGTCTGACCACCTGTGGTAGGTAGGCAGGTTGCTCAGCTCCAGCTCCAGCTCCACATAACGCTTAGCCGGCACTTCAGCTTCTGATGGGCGCAACCTCTACCTGAAGTTAGTGCTCGGCACGGAACGAGCCCTTCGGATAAGCAATCGACGTCCAAGATGACAATAGCTGGCGGACTTCGTTTTCATCCTCAAAGGCCTTCGTCTTCTTGATCTCGGCAAAAGCTAAACTGACCAAAAGTTCAAGCCAGGCAACTAGGTTGACAGCAAGCCAAGGGTCCAAAGTCTCCGCACATCTTGACGCCCCATGTCTCACTGCTTCCGGGCGATTGGCCACCCCGTCTACAGTCTACAGCGGGATGAGCGGCTATGGCCGCAGCAGTTGCACAAGATGCAGCTGAACCGGCTCATCACCAACGGTTCGCCCGCGTACTGAGGCGCCTTATATGTACTTTGTGACCCTGATCGCGCTCATGCCAGCCTGATTCTTTATTAGCCTGATGTTGTCCACTTTCTACGCCCAGCTCCATTTCTCCTCAGTCAGCCCAACCTTTAGAAGAGTCAGTCTGCCTACCAGACCATCAAACCTCCGTGCTCATGGAGGAAATCTACCACAAGATCGCCGAGTTCAACCCGCAGCGTCCAAAGCAGTCATCCAATCCGGATGACCTCCCCTTTGAAATAACAGAGCTCTGGTACAATGATGACACTGGGGTCGTCAATTGCCACCACATCGACGTTGGGGTTCCCGATCCCTCGTCGTGGCTTGACAAGGAGACAACCCGGCGTTGCGGCTCATCAACAGAAACCGAGTCTCTGGTCCTGCGCCTCGTATGGCCGCAGGTTGACTTGGCGGATCACCGTGTCAAGTGGTCCGAGGCTGTCCAGAAATTGATTCTGGAAAAGTTCGGCCTCGAACTAGCCTATGCATACTTCCCAAGCTGCCTCGCCGGCGTAAACGCCTTCCCCAAGGTTGACAAGCCTGACAGAGAGGAACAAGCATATACCTTTTGCTTTCTGCCCAAGTTCGCTGCCATCTGGTCACATAGCCGCTCCCGGCCACCTTCAACACGCCAGCCCGTCACGAACGGCATCCTGCTAGCCCAAGAGAGCCAGAAAACACTGCTCAAGCGGTTCCTCCAGAGCAAGAGCAAGTGGCAGCTGCCCACCGCAAGCCATGCCATGTTTCCTGCGTTCCTTGTCAGCCTCATGCTCCATAGCGAGATCGAGGCAACCCAGGGCGAAATCAAGGGACATATCCAAGAGATCGAGGCGCGAACAGGATACACCGACTTCAAGACCAAGCGCAAGCATCTGGCTGCCGGAGAATTGGGAGAACTATCGGCCAAGATGAGTGGCTATACCAGCAGACTGGCCAGCACACAGAGGAAGAGCGAAACGCTGGAGAAGCTGATGGCCTTTGTCCAGCGAATGGTCGACCCAGGCCGCGGGACTGCCTCTGACGGCGACAAGATCATCAAGAACCATGTCGGAGTGCTGCAGGAGCGGCTGAGCATGCAGGCCATGGATAGGGAATACACTCTGAAGCGGGCACAAATTCAGAACGAAGCGGTACGTTGACACTCCTGAAGCGAAAAGAAGACAAGACTGACGAGATACTTCTAGCTTGTCAACCTGATATCCATGAACTACAGCCTCTCTAACTACCTCATCTCGATATCCACGCTTCGCGACGCTGCCTCTATGAAGACGTTGGCATTTGTCACCATGTTTTTCCTACCTGGCAGCTTCGTCTCAGCATTGTTCTCGACGGATCTCTTCGACTGGGATCACGTAAAGCCTGGTAGTATTGGAGTTCCGTCTACTCCCCAGTTCAGGTTGTACTGGGCCATCACGGTACCTCTGACGGTGGTCACCTTCTTGCTATACTTTGCTTGGGCAGAGTTCTCGAGCTACGACCGTAGCCGGAAAAGAGAAGGGAAGAGGTGGGGCTTTGGTAGGACAAACAGTATCGAATCCGAGGTGCAGTCTCGGTCAGCAAAGCAGGTGTTTATGGATCAGCGGGATCGGGTTGAGGCATATGCCTTGGCTAAGAAGCGCCGGACAGTGTTTGGGGACAAGGACGAGTTGTCATGATTTTCGGACGAGGACAGATGAGATTTGGAAATGTTTGTACGAAACCATGTATAACGGCAAGGTGGTGTTGGTGATAAAGTATGCTTTGGCATATGGCGTGGTATGTGTGTATTGGATATATCTCACTTGGGGCAAAGGAGGTGTTTGGCTTGGTTCATGGGTATTCCTGGATAATGACGAAATAATGATAAACAGCACCAAATCGCCCGTGCATAAAGCTTGTTATAAAGATGGAAAAGAAAGCGTTGATCAACAGACCAAAAGCCCTGATGAGCCTTGGTGTTTTGTGATCCATCGCCTCGGGCCATTCGAATCTCGATCGCATCTTACAAGCACGATCCCTACAGCGCATCGCTCTACAGCGAACTGTCCCACATGACGCAATAAGGCAATTGGACGAGCCGTGAGCGCGTCGATAGAGTCGGAGTCGGAGCCGGAGCCTCCCTCCGTTCAACAACCTGTATTAGTAGGTAGGAGGAGGTGGTCGAGGCCTTGAGGTTGCGGCGCCTCTTTCCATCCAATGTCTTTGCTGCCGCTGCCGCTGCCGCACTTTGCGCCAACAACAGCCAGCTTCGGCTGAGCCCCCCCCCCCCCTCATTTTTCTTGCAAGCCTCTCTACTGTACCAATTCCGCCTTTTCCCATCACTTCTACCCGTGGACGTTTTAGGCGTTGCAGCGGGTTCTCAGGGGCTTCTTTGGAGGCGGGCCGTTGACTATCGCTGATCTCGACCCAACGGGCTTGACGAGCTAGTCAGCGCCAAACGAAACGACCAAGAAGACACGCCCCAGTCATCACGAGGACATCACGAGAGGGGGAAAACAAGACGCCATCCATAATGGCTGCGCGCTCAGCGTCGGGGCCTGTGGCAGCACCACCGCCAGGGGCCATCGTCCCCGCCCAGCTGGGCTTTCTTGCCATCTTCAACCCCTCGCTTGGCAACACAGACGAGACCATTGACGACCAAATCGTCTACTACGCCTCTGTCACCACGCAAGCCTCCTCCCACAAGCGCCGGCGCACGCGCGGCCAGCCCACCCAGGACATCTCTCCGGAAGAGCGCAATGAGCGGCTGCGCCAGATCGGCCTTGCTCAGGGCATGGCCAGCTTCAGCCGTGGCTTCGCTGGCGGCGCCGCTGTAGATGCCATCGACACCGAGAAATCAAGGGTCATCCTTCATGAGCTGGAGCCAGGGTGGTGGATTCTAGCTGTAAGACTTGCTGATTCCATGGCCTATCCCCGGCTTCTTTTTATTGACCAATATCTCTAGAGCGTTGACCTGACCAAGCTGCCTCTGCCCCCGCGCCTCGCCACCAAGAATAGCGAACCTGCCGAAGAACGATATGAATACTCGAGCCGCGAGATGAAACCTGCGAACCTACTGCTGAGGGACCTGCTGCGAGCCCACAGCATCTTTCTGATGCATCATGACTCCTCCCTGAGTGCCCTATTCGTGCGGACCAAGCGAACCAAGTTTGTCACCGTGCTTAGCCGTTACTGGGACCTGTTTCTCTCAACATGGAACGTCATGATGCACGGAAATCCTGCTCGCGATATCTTTGGCGGTATTAATGTTGCTGCCTCTGGCGAGTTGGGAGTCGGCGTAGGCGAGGAAGACCGCGGCAGCGGCGAGCGAGAGGTCTTGGAGGGACTGGTTGGGAGAATTGAAGGACTCGTCGACCTAGTTGTCTGCAAATTCGGCGATTACAACCCCGAATCGCCTCCTCCACATGATCCGAATGGCGATCCTGAACAATGGCTGGGAACCGGCAGGGAGCCTGGACCTGATGACGGTGCCATCTTCCTGGGCGCGGGTGCCTTGTCCAGAAAGTCATTGAGAGATGTGACGCACTGGATGGAGGACCTGTACATTTGGGGAGACCACGCATACGGAATTATCGAGAGTCCGACTTCGGTTCGGCGGGCGAAGAGGAGAAGGGCCAGCCGCACAGTCGCACAGCAAGCCGCTTCTGCCCAACCGCCGCCAGAGGGAGCAAGTGAATCCGTCAAGCCTGTAACGAAACCCACGGCTTCTAACGACTCAAGCAAGGACCAGCCACGAGAAGCCGACGATGGCAGGTTGGATAAGATGGTTAGCTACCTAAAGCTAGGTTACGGCACGTACTGGTCCTTGCCCGGTGGTTCTGGGGATTCTTCTGCAAAAGAGGCATCAGATACAGGCGCTCAACAGGAAACGAAGCCTATTCAAGATGCTACGAAACTTGCCCGGCCCGGCCTAGCCAGTCGTACGCCTTCCTATGAAGCTGCTGGTCATTATCTCATTGGCCTCAAAGGGGATATTGATGAGGAGTATAGCGATCCCGAGAGCCACAGCTCTGACGACGCTGGTGAGGTCGACCACAACTCTCGAACCGTTCTCAGGACGATAAATGTCGAGCTTGAGAGCGAGGCTCTGAACAGACCAGAGGCGACCATTGTACGCGACTTTGAGCACCCGGCAAGCGCTCTCACTCAGTCGCAGGTGGTGGGCAACATGGTGCCGGGCTACGACTCTCACGATCTGAACAAGGCCAAGAAGCTGCGTGTGGTGGTCTATGTCAATCGGCCCTTCATGTTCACCTTCCTGTTCAATCTTCGCACCGACTCCCTTGCGATGGATGCCCTCTACCGCTCCCTGCACTACCAGCTCGCGCCTCTTCGCAAGCCCCTCCTCACATCTACAAAGTACCGCGCTGAACGCCCTGGCGCCGACGTTGGCTCTGGCAGCGGGAACGCAGGGAACAGTATATACGACCTCGTCTGGGACCCTCACTCCCTTACTGTCCACTGCTCCATACCCAACATCCCAGACACGTACATTGACCCGGTGCCCTGGTCCCGCCCTGATGCTCTCAACACTCACCTTCAGATCCTCAATCTTTACGCCTCGACTCGCCCCCGTGCTACCGCCCTTGAGCGCACCGAAAAGTCCAGCCGGGGGTGGTGGATCGTCTGGACACGCCTCCTCGATCGTCAGGAGGACCCCTCGGCAAGCACCAACCTCTCAACCATCCCCGAGGCTGGGGCTGATGTAGAATCCGGCCCCGAGAAGGTGGCCGATCAGCGGAACAGCGGTGACTCCGAGTCTCAGCAACAAGCCCCGGACGTGGCCAAGGAGATCTTCCTCATCCGCCGTGCCAGCGACCACGTCGGGTTCCGCACCGACGCCTCTACTGGGGGCGGCGATGGCGCGGGAAAGCTGGCCCAGGGCATTGGCGTTGACACACGCCGTTACGTCGAAGAGCTGCTGAATCTGCTGTAAGACTTGCAACTGCGTCGTAGTTACGCTTTACTATTTTTAAGGCTGGGGAGGACCCTTGGGCCAGGGAGGCTGTGCTACGGATACGCTTGGGGCCGTCTTCTAGTGGGTACGGCAACCGCGAAATGCAATGCATGTATCACGCACTGTTATTACCTGCCCTCGGTCTTTGAGTCTGTCATGAAATGTCTATATTTGTAAATAGCCCAAGGTATGGAGTACTTCGTATTCAATCGCCTCCTCCGTCCAGTTCAGCTCACCCTACCCATCTCCAGTGCGGAAGGGATGGATGTCCCTGGCTTGCTTCTTGTTTCCCTTCTTGGCACGTTGATCAATAATAATACTACGTAGCACGTATTAGTTGCCACCTAGTCTCTAGCTGTTGGCACGCTGCCGGTGGAGGGGCTGAGTTTTGACATGAAAGGGTCGTTGGGTCGAGACACACCCCTGGCAGCGAGTGCTTGGTTTTCTGTCCCTGGCGTTCAGTCGCCAAGGAGTACCCATTTAATGTTTATTTTGCAAGGACGGACGTAGGTGAATGCCCTCATGCCTCGGTCCCCCGAGAGATATTCATTACTACGCACCTAGTAGAGAGCAGCAGGCCCATCCCATGGCCCCGAGGCTACGTAGGTCAAATGTCATTTGTCGGACGTTTCATCTTGGAGGGCAGTTCATTTAAACTGCTGATCACGCATGGATAATCTCCGCATGGGTAGAAGCTGATCTTGTAAGGTGGTGGGCATAATTCACGGCCATGCGCGGAGAGCTCATTAAAAGCCAGGGCCACCAATTTACGACCCGCTTGGTATCTAATCAAACCCAACCAAGCACTCGTATACCATTGGATCAGCGCAATTACAGACTAGAATCGCGGACAGCCAAGAGGCAACCTAGGGTGCCAAACCCAATTAGACCATGGCAATCACAGGCAATCACACGAGGCACACGCGCAACATAATGTTCCAAATCCAGTCCCATCTCACGGGTCCAGTGTTTGTCTATTCAACAAGCACAAGTCAAAAGGTTATGTACATAGAAGAAGTCGAAAGCGAACCATAGTCTATCCGCCCAAGAAACCAAAACACCCCAATCCAGAATCTAAGGGCCCTTGAGAAGCGTTCCGATCCCCAAGGTCGTGTCCCTTGTTTTGATGTTACGCCCCGGCGCCTTCAAGGGGTGTAGAGATTCCCGCATCATGAAAAAGTGGTCGTAACTGAAGAAAGAAGTCGTATTTTTGTTGTCTCCAAGACCCCAGGAAACAAACTTGTCATGGCACTTAGTTGAACCACCACTCAACCTCAGTGCGGCCTGAGTCGAGGCTGCCCCAGATCGCCTCATAGACCTTGCGGCTAACGTCAATGTCGTTGAGAGCGCAGCCCATGCACTTGTCCTTGACGGTGGCGGTGGTAGTCTTGCCGTTGGCCTTGATAGTGATGGTCTTACCGCACAGGGGGTTTCCGTTGGAGGTCTCACCCATAAGAAGGTGAGAGAGGGCAACAATGCTGTCAGTCTGGTCCTTTCCACTGTCGTCCTCACCGCAAGAGCCCATGCCGATGTCGTAGTAGGTGAACTCGCCAGTCTTGGCGGCGCTGCTGCCGCCACCGCTGCCACCAGAGCTTCCACCAGAGCTGCCACCGGTGTTGCTGCTAGGCTTGGGCTGCTGGACCTTCTCAACGTTGTCGGCAAGAGTAGGCTTGGGGGCGGGAGCCTGGGTAGTGGGCTCGGGTTCGGGAACCTGCTCCTGGGTGGTAGGCTTAGGAGCGACATAGGCCGAGGTGGTGGGCTTAGGAGCCTGCTTCACCTCGGTGGTGGTGGGCTGAGGGGGAGGAGTGTAGACGCTGGTGACCAGAGTGGTGGTGGGAGCAGCAACGGACTTCTCCTTCTTGGGGGCCTGCTTCTTGGGAGCGGCCTTCTTGGGAGCCTGGGACTCGACTGACTTGACCTCGGTGGTAGGGGCAGCCTGGTCGGGAGTAACCCAGAGAGTAGTGGTTGCGTCGACGATCTTGGTGACATACTCGTACTCAGTCACAACTTCGTACTCAGTGACGAGCTCACGCTTGTTGTTCTGGTGGTGACGGCGGTGGTGGTTGCCGTGAGGGTTGCCATGGGGCTGGGCGACGGCCACAGCGGCAAGGAGGGCGGAGGCGGCGATAGTGAAAGACTTCATGGTGAGTTTTGTATGTTGGTTTCTGTTTCGAGTTCTTTGATTCCAACCAAAGAGTGGCTGTAGCTGTGGTATGTCTCTTGGTGAAGGAGACGAAAGGGTATCTCAACGCGATGGGTATGTGAAGGTGAAAGGAAGGTTAGGCGAGATTCTGTTCAACAGGAATGAACTCGCACAAGAAGAATTGAATGAATGGACGTTGACGTCGCAAGTATGAGGGAGTGTGTGCGTGAGAGAGAAAGAGTCCGGCTCAGGTGGGAAGGAATGGTGTTTGAACTCGAAATGGTTCGTAGGTGAGGAAACAAGACCAGGGGGAGGGCTCGTCAAAGAGGGCGGAAGCGAGGGTTCTTAATACGCCTCGCCGTAACCCACGACGGCGTTGGCCCTCATGCTAGCTCTTTACGACCTGGCTCCAGGCCTGGAGGCCGCGAGACTAGGCCAGGTACCAACAAAGAGGGAGCGTGCGGGCCTCTCTCTGCACGCAGCGTAAACAACTGGAGTCAAGGGTACCGCAATTGAGCCCAGCCCAGCCCACCGCACACGGCGTCGTACCGGATTCGTCCCCGAGGTAGCAGCTGAGCCAAGCTTACCAAAGTTTGGCCAGGGGCCTTGCAGCGCGTGGTTTTTTTGAGCCCACATAGCCCCGTTTCTTTCGACTGTGTGTGCCTGGTTCCGAAGAGGTGGGTGGGGATGGAAACGGCATGGCACGGGCGTGGCAAGCTGCCATCTCTTGTCTCGGGATGCTCACTGGGCCATTGGGATCTGCGGGAGCCAGCCAGAGTCCAACGTCCCTGACCATGCAAGCGGAAGGACCTAACGGGGCAGAAGCGCGGCCAAGGACAAGACGAGGAACCCTGCCGCCGGACAGGGGGGCGTGGCACCATCCAGGGGCATCGTGTTGTGCTGCTCAATGGCCGCTGGCCAGCTTTCTCACAACAGAGCCCGTTGCGTCGGCCGCCACGCTCAGGAGGTTCTGCCGGATACAGTGACTCAGAATGCCCTCATCCGCGACCAGAGCAACTTGGCAGTTGAGGGAGGGGCCGAACGCGTAACCGCACCAGTATAGACGTCGAAGGACTAATCAGAGTCATGTCGTGCAACACACCCGAGCAAGTTGTTCGAATCAATTCCATTGTCGCTGGCAAACAACTCGGAGGGGAGGCCTGCGCAACGTCTGAAAAAAAGCCTGTACAAGTGGCCCGACTCAAAGCATGTTTCTTCAGCTCGCCCTCCAATAATTGGCCAACCTGCAAGGGGCCGCCCAGTCGTCAGCTTCCGAGTTAGGGCGTCTTGTCAGGTACCAGGGGCGCCGACCTTCGCAAGGTGGCCAATGGCGATTCCGAGGTGCCTGAACATGGCGGGATTCCTACGGAGCGATTGCACCCAGCATCCGCAACCATCATGGAGGGCGGAGATGGAGGGCTGCATCGATCTCTCCGCTGGCGCCCTGTGCCTGGCCCGAAACGAAGAGGCTTGCCTAGCTTACGGAGCTCAGGACGAGTCGGCATACATCGTGGATGTGTGGAGGGAGCCCGAATGTGCACCCATCAAAAGTTGAAACACGCCCCAGTTGCTCCCTGTTCCACTCAGCAGCGGTACCTGGGCTGCCACCTCACACCTGGAAGCGCTAGCGGCTCATGGCTTGCAGTGGTCTGAAAGAAAGTCAATGAACCATGGTGTCAGAGAAAGAATCAAAGAAAATTCTTCTCCGCCCTCGCCTCTCGTTGGGTCCTTCGGCAGAAGTGTTTGGCGCGAATGCATGTGTGACGCTGAGACTTCGTGACTCTGGCGTCGCCTCGGCGCCTCGTTGTCTGTCATTATGCGCTTCCGCAGCCACCTGCGATGTGATCCCAAGTGATGCGGTGTGATAGAATTTTTCAAAGCTGCAAACCTTCCAACCCTCCTCTCCAAACCAAGCGCGCGGTTTGCCCTAATCATGTCCTTGCTTGATAGATGCCTGGTCCTGACAAACCAGGACAACAGCTCAAGGGATGGACAAAGCCCACAAAGACCAAGCAAAACCTACAGCGGTCATCACCCCCGTTGTCTTTCCTTGCACGGCCCAAAACCCACAGCCCAGCCTCCGAACCTCGTCTAATCCACCACAGCGGAAAAGTTGCGAGCTGTGGGGAGCCGGTGTAGGACTTTCACACCTCGCCAGCCACCACCAATACATACGCTGACTGCATTCTGTGATTGACCGTGGAAACAACTCCTGCATGCCAACTTATTGGATGACCCGATAGACAGCCAAGCACGTGCACCCGAATGCATCGATCCAAGGACCATGGAGGGGGCTGGACGACGTTGCATGCTCTCGTTGGTCAGAGTCCCGAACCCTCCATCAGATTCAGCTGACGTTCCTTCTGTGCTGCGATTGATGTTGCTCTTGCTTTTGTGTTGAGTGAAATGTGCAAGCCGAGAGTCCAATATGCATGCAGACAACACATGATGGCGTTAAGACGAAACGCTCTTGGCTCTACTATTGCCGTTCATCGCCAATCGGGTCTCGCCTTGGCTCTTGTTGGCTGTCTGTTGACCTGTGCGGCTCGTAAAGGAGAAGAGGAACAGGCCCTGGCGCTGGAACACAGGGCGGTCCTCATCGAATATTTCCTCCACCTTGAATGTCTTCTTGGCCATCTTGACAAAGTTCATGTCAGCCCGTCTCCTCTTCTTGAAGCAAAAGTAAACGACAGCCGCAGGGTTTAGCTCCAGGAGTGTCTCAAGTGTAGACATCAAGAGCGGGAAAGCCGGCTCAAAGTAAACACATTCGCCCGCCAAGATCACGTCAGGCTTTTCTTCCAACACAGTCGCGGGCAAAGGTTCGCCCCTATGTGCACGCCAGGGTTAGCCAACCAGCTTTCTACGATGCAGTACATGGTCCTCCCAGGAGATTCAATGTGGTGCAGTGCATCCAACAGAAAGAAACAAAACGGAGTGGCTCTGAGGGTTTGGGGCACGCACCAGTTAAGCACCATGGCTTTCGCTTTGTCTTGCAGACCATTCAGTTTGATGTTATGCTGCATTAGTTCCAACATCTCAATCTGGTCCGTTACTAGCAATGGATTCCGCAACTCGCACTCAAGGGCGACGGCGAGGCCGATGAGGCCGCCTCCGGCTCCGAGTTCCAGTCTAGACGACCCACGACCGTTAGCAATCCGCTCCGTCCTCAGGATTCTCCCGCACTGTCCGCTCAGCCCAGCCAGAAAAGACTGATTCAAGTCACATGCAGCATTGACTTGCCAGATAAAACTGCAGCGGGGAAATACTAACATTCGCGCGTTGCTGAGTCGGTCTTTGTGATACCGCAACATGTGCTTGCCGAGAACCATACCCGCTGGCCACGTTTGCCCGCCACACCCAGATCGGACATCTTCACGTAGCTTGATGGGCTGTGAAAGGATGCCGTCGAAGTCGACGTGCGCAACACCGATAGCCTTGAGAGTCGGCAGCGGAGTGAGCTCCTCGCTGATGGTGATGGGGTCCATCAGCGGAGAAGATGGTGGACTGCTCATTGCGAAAGGTGGCGGAAGTCGCGCTTCCTTGTGTCGATGGCGCCAAAGGTATCGATGACGAAGGATCAAGAATCTTTGTTAGCAAGAGCTGACTATGAAGGTCACAAGGGAGAGATGAAGGGATGGCAGCCAGGGGGAGCAGTTGGAGGCTGCAGAATATGGAGGCGAAGATGTGATGGAAGAAAGAGTCGAGGTCGGAGATGCAAATGGCTGCTTTGTATGACTTCGCTCCTGCCGCTATCATTATCCGCTGGCTAACCTAGAAAGAGATAGGCATGGAAAGCATGGCTGGCTCCTCAGTGTCACCTGCCACCTGCCGCTTCTCGCCTGTTGCCTCTCCTTCTCCTCTTCTCCTCTTCTTCTCCAGTTTGCCCGCAATCTTTACTCCTTGCTTTGCATGCTGATGCAATCCAGACTCAAATGGACCCTTTTTTTTATCCGCCCTCGCCCTATCCGCCTCATCTTCCGCCTCATCCTACTCGCCCGGGACTTGTTGGGAACCTTGATCGATTGGTTCGTTAAGCTTTTGGGACTAACGATAACGACTAACAGCTTTTTATCGAGACTCACACCGATAAGGGCTCCAGCGGGTGGGAAGGAGACACAAGCGGTCAGATCTTGGGAAGAGTATTTTCGCAAGTTCCAAGTGTTTGCGATAGGTCTCCGGCTACTATTCATTATCGATAAGAATCTGGCATCCATTCCCTTGTGAAGGGCTGGCGATGGTTTCTTTCAACCGCGCGGCTCTTCCACACTCGGCCCGTTGATCTGGCCCAGAGCCACAAAGGACAGACGAGAGGTCGTCTTCACCTGCAGGAGCCCTTAACTCAAGTGAGTATCGCGCCTTTTTCCATCAGCGAATGGAAGCCAACCAGCCTAGAGCTTGCGGTTTGGGGATCCTCCATCAGGAAGGTCATCGTCAATCTATGGATATACTACACCCTAGATGAAAATATCAGCTACGAAGGAGACCCTTTTGCCTTTCCAGCAATGCAATTGCTCCTAATGACGCTGTTATTGCTAATAACACCACCTCCCTCTCCCGCCTGAATAGGGTACGTCGCCCTCGAAAACACAACGACTATCCAACTAGGCGTCTCGGTTGACTCGGTATGATGCCGAGTGGCATATCAATGTCTCACCCGCCGCTTTGGCCAACGGACCTCACTCAGGAATGCGGGCACGGCGATACCAGCCTTGAAAGAGTGTTTCTTTTCCTCTCCCGCCACAGTTCTGCGAGTGCATGCTTGCTGGATTGCCTCGAGCTGAGACAGTTCGCCTCCTCCCGCAATGAACGACTGTGCCCAGCATCAGTTCCCTGGCCTGATTACCCTCTTCCTGCCTTCTCCTGTTCTCCAACTGATCAAGTGGAGCACTTACGCAGGAATGAAGGGTGCAGTATTCGTCTAAACTCCTCATCCACCAGCCATCAAGATGTCAGCGACGATATGCCTTTGCGTGGTTTCGCCCGTCGCCCAATCTCCCTTCTCCCTTTCTCTCTTCTTTCTTCCTTGGCCTCATATTCCTCCATCACGATTCGCCTTATCATTGAATGGCGTCTTGTATTCCGCTTGTCTTCGCCATCTGCTGCTGAACAGCACGCTGCCGTGCCATCATGCTCTCTTTCGTGATATTGACTGTTGTTCTCCATACCGCTCAGTTCACGAGTTGCCAACCTATTGTGAACTTTCCTATCAACTCTCAGTTACCGCCAGTCGCTCGGGTGGACGAACCTTTCTCTTACGCCTTTTCTCGATATACGTTCTTGTCCGACTTCAACATCTCATACTCACTTGGAGATGCACCCGATTGGGTATCTATTGATAGCAAGGAACGTCGCCTCTATGGGACCCCAACCGACGATACCGTTCCAGAAGGCAAGGTCGTGGGGCAGACGGTTGAAATCGTTGCTGATGACGGTGCCGGCTTGGCGTCTCTCACCGCGACCCTAGTTGTATCGAGAATCAAGAGTCCCTCGGTCAAGATACCTCTTTCAGACCAGATCGGAAGCTTTGGCGACTACTCAGCTCCCTCATCGCTGATATCTTATCCCTCCACCGAGTTCAGCTTCACATTCGACCCCGAGACTTTTGATCACCAGCCCAACATGATCAACTATTACGCCACGTCCGGTAACGGCATTCCCCTGCCTGCCTGGATGCGGTTTGATGCTGGTTCCCTGGCATTTAGAGGGAAAACACCGCCTTTCGAATCGCTCATACAGCCACCGCAGACGTTTGATTTTGAGCTTGTTGCCTCTGACGTTGTTGGATTTTCCGCGGTATCCATCTCCTTCTCGATCATTGTGGGGAGGCATAAGCTCAGCGCAGATAACCCAACCATCACACTAAATACCTCACGTGGAAAGAAGCTCAGTTATGATGGTTTAGCGGATAGCGTTAAGCTTGACAATAAACCTATCAAGAAGAGCGAGATCGAAGTCTCGGTGGACAATATGCCGGGCTGGTTGTCCCTGGATGAAAAATCGTGGAGGATCGAGGGTACCCCGAAGCAACACGACCATTCAGCCAACTTCACCATCAACCTGCGCGATTCGTACCAAGACACCCTCGTCATTGACGCAGTCGTCAATGTTGAAACCGCTCTCTTCCGTTCAACCTTTGACGACATTGAGATTAGGGCTGGAAAAGATGTCGACATCGACTTAGCGTCGTATTTTTGGGATCCTGATGATATTACCATCGAGATATCAGTGAAACCAGACAAAGATTGGTTAAAGCTTGATGGGTTCAATATTACGGGGAAAGCCCCAAAGTCTGCATCAGGTGGCTTCAAGATTGACGTTACAGCTTCCTCCAAGAGCTCGGATGCCACAGAGACTGAGACTCTGAACGTGCGCCTGCTACCATTTACGCCTACACCTACACCTTCGTCTGCATCTCAAGCGCCTACTTCATCCGGGTATACAGAGACATCCACATCCACCGCGCCAACCGAGACTACTTCAGAGCCCGAGATACAAACAGAGTCCAGCGGTCTTTCCACCGGCAGCCTTCTGCTTGCAATCCTCTTGCCTCTCCTCGTTGTTGTGTTTCTTCTGATGTTGCTAGCTTGCTGCATCCTCCGACGCCGCCGGGCGCGTCAAACATACTTGTCTCCCAATTTCCGAAACAAGATATCCGGCCCAGTACTGGAAAGCCTACGCGTCAACGGAGGTTCATCTGCTATGCGAGAGCCTGGCAAGGTCACTAACATAGGCCCTATGGAGCATCAGCTACATCGACCAGCAAGACAACAGCATTCGGAAGTGGGATCAGAAACACTATCGACATCATCTCCGACGTTGGGGGTTTTGATAACCCCAGAAGTTCCCTCACGGTTCATGGCTGAGGGTTCCAGCACTGGACTGACACGTTCAGCGAGCATGTCTAATAGCGAAGGCGGGAGGCAATCGTGGATTACAGTAGAAGGAACGGCGACAGCTACGGGGCGACAAAGCGTAGCCTCGTTAAGAAGCCAACGATC
>JABFFE010000801.1:0-35140 GCA_013623625.1 Fusarium setosum | reverse complement strand
GTGGGAAGTAGTAGAAATACAGGCCGAGGAATGAAAAGACTACAATGATGGAAGGGCCATAGAAAAGCCATCGCCACTTGAAGTGTTAGCAAGGGCATGGCTGGGGTAGGGTGGTGCACTTACATCGTCTCCGTGTTGGATGGCGAAGCGGCCAGCAACCGGGCCGACGACAACGGCAAAGTAGACACCAATGTCTAAATGATCTCAGAGTTGGCTACTCCATATAAATCCATGCTGTTCGCTTACCGGCAAATACAATCGCCGAGTGTCGCCATTTGTTGGGTAACAGCTCGGGTAGCGCAAAGGCAGCAAGCTGGGCATTTCCAGCGCCCTATCACGTCGTCAGCATGAGCAAACATTTAGTTCAAACGAAACCTACAAATCCAATCAATGCGCAAGCCACAATGATCGAGGTATTGTTCTTGGCGGACCCGCCTACAATAAAGCCGATAAAGAGCAGTATGTTGCCGCCGATAATGAACCAGCGACGGCCAAAGAGGTCGGAATTTGCACCGCAGATCCTTTGAGACGTCAGCATGTCAATCTTGGTCACTTTTGGCTTGCATTCGCTTACATAAACGCCATTGTGACGGTCATGGTGTAGATGGGGATATACCACGCTGCTTGAGAGGCATTTCCAAGCCGCGCCGCGACGCTGGCCTGGCAGGCGCTGAGGGATGGGACGATCCAGAAGGAGATTCCGTATGAAAGGGAGAGGATCTGATAGTAATTAGTCTTTGATGGGTTTCTTAGGTCGGTCTTCTCACAGATGCGACGATCCATGTCTTGAAGGTGACTTCGTATTGGGAATCATCTTCGGGGATCCAAGTAGCCGTCTTCTCTGTGTGTTCAGCGTGCACTGCTGTCTCGGCTGCTTTTTCCATCTCGTTGCTTAGCCGTTCCTCGGCCAGCTGTTTATCAACAGATTCATTAGTGATCATAACCATTCTGACAGCTTTGAGCGGTGCAAGACACCGTAAAAATAACACCAAAGAAGCGCCAAACCGAGCATCTCTTTTTCTTTGACACCCCAGCCTGTATATAAACACTCTCACCCAAATTTTGCCGTGGTATATCGGTGACCATCCGAGTCATTCTCCCCCTGGAAACAACTCAGCCAGCCCATGAATCAGTTTGGCAGTGCCCGGCCCAGAATGACTCGCTACCCCGGATTCCGGAAAACCATCTCCACATGGTCCCTGTTGGCGGAGACGGCTCGCCCCGGGTGTGCACCCTTCCCGTCGCCAAGGAGCTTCTAGTTACTTTAGTGGGCATTGGTACCGGCTGTCATGTAATCAACTATGGGTTTCCCTACCTTTTTGCACAGTTCTTTGTTATGTCGTTGGACGGGAAGACGAGGACCGGCTGTCGTCTCTTGTACCAACACCAGCTTTCTCTCATGAAATACTGCGGGTGTCTGCAGGAAAACGATCCCCGATGTTTGTGCCCTTCCTGATGAGAAACCCATGTAGCGAGTCACTCTTGCTTGACTCCCTGCATAAGCCAACCACTTCGAGTGACGATGGCAGCATGCCGAGTCATTAGCGTCAAAGCCTGTCACTACACCCACAGCGACACTTTTGCCGGGCATGTGAAGTAGATGACCTTCAAGGTTGTCCTCGAGGATGGGTGTTATCCTCTCATGTGTCGACTTTGAATCCCGTGGAGAAGGATTTCCTCCATGCCATCCTGTCATTGAACAATGCAACTCGAGTGACAGTAAAGCAGCCCATATATTCCATACGTAGGTAACCACCCGTGCGCAGAAAGTCAGGCAGTGTATCCAAAATCTACTCCAATCTTCAATCATGGCGTCCAAACGTGTTGCTATTATAACAGGCGCCTCTGTAGGCATAGCCCTCTCCCATCCATATGACTCCCGTTAACAAGGATCCAGTCAGGCATGGGCGAGGCTCTCTCAGAAGACCTTGTCAGCCGAGGGTGGCAGGTTGCCATGGCCGACATACGACCGAACAAAGACCTCTCCGGCAAACTTGGGGAGAAGGCAAGCTTTCATCTCTGTGATGTTTCCAACTATGAAAGCCAAGCAGCCTGCTTCCAAGAAGTGTGGGTCAAGTATGGGCGATTAGACGCATTGTGTGCCAACGCTGGAATAGTGGACAAGAGGTAGGTCACCAGGGGAGAGCTTATGCAATCCAGGGGATGACAGCAACAGTTCAATCTACATATTAGACCACAAAGGGTCTGATGAGTAAGTCTCTCGAGCCATCAAGACGATTCCAGGCTTACAGTCGTAGGATTCCTCCACCCCCAAACCTAGCCTGTACAGATGTAGACTACAAAGGTGTCATCTACGGCACTCAGTTGGCTATTCATTTCATGAGGAAGAACAAGACCCCCGGTGGGAGCATCGTCGCAACAGCGAGCATAGCTGCTGTTCATCCTCACGAGACGTATCCAGAGTACGATGGCGCCAAAGCAGCAGTCAGCCCCGACCCTCCCCAGTGTCCCAACATCCATTCACAGCTGACAGGTATACAACTTTGTCCGGGCAACGTCTCGAATCCTAAAGATTGTAAGCATCTCACATACATGGATGATACACCCATTAACTCTTGCCGCCAGAAGGAGAACATCCGCATCAACTGCATCCTGCCCGGCATCGTCGCCACCAAGATTATCCCACCCGAGATGGTCGCAGCAGTGTCGCCCGAGTGGTGAGACCAATCCCTATTATGCGTACCCCAGAGAATTTGTGATTTAACCGTGACTAGCATGACTCCTGTTGGGACCATCGTGTCCGCGTACAATAAATGTCTAGACGACGAGTCTCTGTACGGTGAGGCGATCGAGTGCTCGGTAGACAAGCTGCTACTCACACCAAGGCCGGAATTTCAGAATGGAAAGGCGTCGAGGCGAGCGGTTACTGTTTGGGATCCCCTGTTTAAGATGTATCATCATGAACCATCGGGGCTCCCGGATGCCATTGTTTAAATAAAGATGCCCCTTCGCCTAGTTCAATACAGTTCTAATGCTAGGCAAACAGGCCTGGCCTGGCATGGGCAGGCATGATAGACACCCGAGTGATTGACCACTTTAGTGACCTGGCAATATAAAAGACGAAAAAAAAAGGTCACTAGCATTTCCATTATTCGAATTGAACCCCGTCATGTTGATTAACAGTTCGCCCTTTGTTGGCAGTTTACCGTCAGCCCTGCATTTATTGTTGAACCGCATAGTGCCGCGTTTGCTTAAGATATTTAATTCAAGCGCCCGGCCTTCTTTCTTTTTATTATTATTATTATTTATCCACATATAAAATCGTTTGTCGTCGTGGCTAATGCCGTTCTCTCGTTGATTATCACACGCAGCGCTGAAAAAAGCCTTCAATATGTAAACGGCAAACGGCTCGACATCCATCATCTTGACAATACAACAAACACATCCACGATGCTTCTGAACCTCAATTGAAGATGATGAGATATAAATACTTTTCAACAAAATGCTCTTCTACTCACTCTCCATCTTCCTCGTCATCAATCTCTCCCAACCGGCACAACGATATCCTAACGGTAACCCATTCCCCTTCCATAAACATCAAGAAACACCACTAACACCCCTTCCAGATCACCATGTGCCAGCCCGTCCGCTACGTCTACCCCCAGTGCGGCCACCTCGTCGGAGCCCGCTCGGACGTCTGGATCCTCGAGAGATGCAACACGGCCAAGATCCACAACCGCGACTGCTGGGTCCCCAACGGCGCCCGCGTCACGGACAAGCCGTGGCCGAACGACAACCTGACCCGGCCGTGCCCGGACTGCGAGCTGCAGCGAGAGCGGGCTGCTGCTGCCGCCGCCCTCGCCGCCGCCGAGGAGACGGCGGAGGCCAGACGCCAAGAAGAAGAACATGCTATGCATGAGGCTGTGCGGCGCCGCATCCAGCGCAGGCTTCGGCGGGCTACGGCGGAGATTGACGCTCTGATTCGTGAGGTTCGCACGGCCAGACTTCAGGGGAATAATTTATACGTCATGGAATGGGTTGAGCAGCAGGCCCAAATCGATGGGGATGGGACAATGGATCAGGATGCCAACGCCCCTGAGGAGGGTCAGTCTTGATTGAAAGGCGGATATGTTCAAGGAGTGTCTCATATCGTCTGCTATATGCCGTTCAAGGTCGACGAACAAAAGGGCTTGTAGTCAGTAACCAAGTCCTATCGTCTATCAACGTACTCAGTCTCTATATATACGGGAGGCAAACTTCAGTTCATGATCACCAATGTCCATTCCCTTATCCAAACACCTTGTCCAGTATGCGTTCAAATGCGGTCCTGTCACACTGTCAACCAAGCTCCTCTGAAGGTCATGCAATACTTACCTGGGCGGCGTCGGCACATAGTTTTGCTCATACTCCTCCACCTCATCCAGGTTTTTAAAGAGGTCAACCTCGGCAGGCTTGTGAATCTTGGTCCTATGGATCAACTTCCATCCGACATACAGCGTCGGGAACAACCCAACAGATGTGTATCTTCTCAATCAGCATACAAGCAACCACCTTAGAAAGTCTTGACTTACGAGAAGAGAAAGTCGGGCACGTTCCAATAACCCTTAAAAGGCAAGAATACCGTATACCCTCCAACAAAAGTCATGACAAAAGTCCCCGCGAGCCCATAATACGCCGCAAACGGCATGCCGATGGCTTTGTAGGGCAGCGTGTCCCGGCTGATCCCCTGTGCCTTGAGCGCGCGCCGGAAGCACAAGTACGTGACGCAGATGCACGAAAAGTTGATGAGCTGCGACGCCGTGACGAGCGAGACGAACCACTCCAGGACCACGGCGGTGTTGTTGGAGAGTTGGAGGAAGGATAGGAGGGCGATGAGGAGGACGATGATGACGCAGTAGATCGGGACTCCTTTTCGGGTGCAGGTGGTCAAGAACCTGGGGGCCTTGCCCTCGAGGGCCAGACCGTAGAGGGATCGCGACGCGCAGTAAACATACGAGTTCCCTGCAGAAAAGGCAGACAGCAGGACCATAGCGTTGACGATATGAGGAAGAACGTCAATTCCCAACCGGTTCATCGCCACGACGTAGGGCGACGCCGCAGCACCGGGCTCGCCGTTGGTGAACGCAGCTGCCAGCTCCTTGTCGTTGTACGGAACCAAAATACCAACACACAGCGAACCAAGGACGAAAAACGCGGTGAGACGGTAAAAGACTGCGTTGAAGGCCCGGGGCATGACTGCTCGCGGGTTCTCGGCCTCGCCGGCGGCCATGGAGACGTAGTCAGGACCAGCGACGGCAAAGGACGCCTGAATGAGACACTGCAGGAAGCCAAGCCAGCGACCGAGCGCCCCCTCGTAGTAGAGCTCGGCAAAGGACCCTGGGTTCTTCCAGTATCGGAATCCAAAACTATCTCTCTGCAGATTGCCGCCGACCATCACGATGAATGTGAAGATGATGAGGCCCACGATGAGGATGACCCTAAGCACTACATATTAGCCAGGTCAATCAAATCGCGTAGTTCTCACTTACTTTCCAAGAGCGGCCCAAAACTCAGTCTCGCCGTACCACTTCACAGCAAGGACATTGATGGCCGCGTACAGGACAAGGACGATGGCGATGACGGCTCCAGTCGGGATGACATCGGTCCAGAAATGAAGAATGAGGTTGCAGGCCACAACCTCGAAGGGAACCAGCGCAGCCTCAAAGATGAAAAAGTTCCAGCCCGCCGCGAACCCAAAGGCCTCGTCGACATAGCGACCCGCAAACCGGATGAACGGCGACGAGATGGGCAGGTACGTCACCATCTCGGCCATGCAGAGGGTGATGGCGAGGATGAAGGTGCACCAGATGGTAAAGGCCAGGAACAAGCTAGCCGGGCCGCCGTTCAAAAGACCCTTTCCGATTTGGACCTATAGCGGGGACAAGGGAGGATGATGAGCATGTTGGACGTCGAGGCGGGGAAAGGGGGGGAGGAGGATTGGATGAGGAGCGGTACTGCTAGGTACGCACATAGAGAGCGGTTCCAATGGTTCCGCCTATACCGATGAGCTGGATGTGCCGGGACTTGAGCTTTCGGTGAGTGGCATCTCGCTTCGAGCCATTGGGGAACGAGGATGCGTGGAGGTCGTCGTTGGCGAGGACGCCGGTTTCCTTGTCAGTGGAGGATTTCTCCCCGGGAACGTACGCCGGAGGCATCGAGTTGATACCAGACATGACGGTTGATGTCAAAGGAGCCTCTAGATTAGATCTTCAACGGATAGATAGTAGGTAGTTTCGTGGAAGAGACTCCAAAGAATCTCTAGGAGTAAACAAGAGAGTAATGTGCAGGCTTCCCTTCAGCGGATAGCCTTGAGAAGAAGTGAAAAGAACTCGACGACGAATTCCATAAGCTGCAAGTCAATTCGACCGGCAAGTCAAGTCAAAGCCGCGGCCAATTGGTCAGTGTCAAGATAGACAATTGTCTCAAAGTGGTGTCTTTCAAGATGCTTTGCGTCTAAGCAGTAGCTCTGACCTCAGCTTATCCGAAGGAATAGGCCCAGGCAAAAAAAAAAAAAAAAGAAGCTTAAAATGAGGATCAAAAAAGAAGAAGAAAGAACCGGCTCCCGAGCCAAGATCCCGCACCATCGGGGCTTTAAATGAATTCGGGAGTGAGTGGGGGGTGGTGTCGGCCGTCCGAGAGAAGGCACATGCAACACCAAGAAAATCGGGAGTGGCGAGGGAGACATTTTAGATGACCAACATTACTTGAACCCCTGTATTTTCTGACACCTAAGAAATGCCTTGGGTGAACACACAGACAAGCACAGCAGAGTCGTCAAGACATGGGACCGCGGCGCAAAAACGCGCACATCCAGAGATCGTCGCACAAAGCCCAACAACCTTTGACTTATCCCGACGGATCACAATTACCCAAAAGGGCACAGACGAGCGACGCTGAGGACAAGACAAACAAGGCTTGCTGGAATCCTTCTGTGCCTGGGCAAACCAATTGGAACCCGGGTATCGCGTCTGACCATGGCCAGAGTCCAGACCGTCTTGTCCCCCAGATGAACCCCCCCGTGGATCACGTCCAGCTTCCCCTCGGGGACTCCATCCGTCTAGGTTTGCACGGCCATTTACCTGCTGTGCTTCCCCACGGCTTGGCCGTTGGCCCCAGCTCAGACTCTGCTCTGTTGTGCTTCTCTGCGTGGATACGAAAGGTTGGTTCCGACTGCATTTCAACTTGTCGTCCAAAAGTTCCTAGTCATGTCTCGTACTCCAAGAGCCTCTGGCGTCTCAGCAAAGATGAATGGGCTTGGCGCCGTCCAACGGGATGACGATGGCTCGCATCCACGGACAAGCCACGACGGAAAGCCTCATATTCTTGACACTGCATAATCACGAATCATAACCTCGGCAACTCGCCGAGTTCCTTCTTTTTCAGCTCTAGTTTCAAATGTTTAATCCGCCCACTTCCTGGCTAGCTCGCTTCCCCCCTCTCTGGCAGGGTCAAGGTCTGGTTTTTCGCCGCATGGTCCCCATCCCTGTCGCGAGCTGCAGCGTAAATGTCGCGTGCGTGTGTGCGAGAAATACCCACGCTGCAGAAATTGTCGAGAGGTGGAAGGGCTTCACACCATCATAAACGTTGCAATGCATGGATCCAACGTATCCAATGTGTTGGTTTACCACGTCATGACCAAATATCTGGGCCCAGATCACGTCCACCCTTGTTTGCGCTCTGGTCTCGACAGCCTCTGCGTCGAGAATGAGGGGAGGAACAGACCCACCAACGTCGAAAGAAGCCCGCAAGACTCCATCGTCGCGCATGGATGCGGCTGCTTTATCACCGACTACCGCTCCCAAAGCCTATTCCATGCCGCTTCTCCCTCTCCATGTAATATCCATTTGCCAGGTACTCCTAGAGGGGTTTAACAAGTCGACAGTTAACTCCGACTCATCGATGATGTATTTAAACCCATCGTTCGTCTGCCGCATACAGGTCCTTGAAAGCCACCACCAAACATCGGCTGTGATCCCGTCAACAGCTCACTCCTCGCCCCTCTGCGGCACCCTTGCCAAGACCCTTGAATTCCTGGTCCAGGCAGCAGAATAAACGAGCGTATTACCGGTCAATTGATAGCCCTCCCGTCATTCAGCAGCCCGAAGCTGTGGGACCACATCACTGAAACAAAACTTCCCTGGTTGGCCCATGCCAAACAACTGCGGAGAGTCGCCAATCTTGTCCATCGTCTGGCTTGTGGAGCATCCCCCACGATTCCGTTGGTTGAAACAAAAAGGGAAAATCATATTGTAGAGCTAATCTTGAGAAGATCTCGCTGGCGGTCATGTACAAGTAACAGCAAACCAACTCCCTCCCTCGTCCACTGCTGGACGTCGCCAATTAATGCCTGACAAACCCATCGAGCAACCCTCGCTGTTCCCAGAGACCACTGCAGTCCTGCACCTCTCATCTTTCATTGGATCCGTCATCACCGGCACATGACCTGCCTTCGGTGTCGCCGCGGATGCATCTCAAGGGTTGGGAATCATAATAGTACAAACCATCTGAGCATCAAATCACAAATGAGATCCAAGTCCCATCAATTGCTCCCTCATCTCCATCCCTGCTCGTGTCCTGCACCTTGCCCGCCTTCCCGCCTATATCGCATCCATTCTTGTTTTTTGTCTTCCAAATCATGGCATTAACGATCGTCATATCAACTTGGGTATCGTCCAAAAGAGTGTCTTTCGTAGTCGTTCCTTTTGCTTACAGCTCATCCTTCGCCCGCTGGAAGCTTTCCTTCACAGCTTCCGTGGCCTGGCTTGCAGCACTACCCACCTTGTCGCCCACAGACGCAGCAGCTTCATTTGCCTCGCTGGCAAAGCTCTCGACGTTGGCGGCCGCCGTAGCGTAAGCAGCCTGAAGTCGAGACAACACGCTCTCCGTGAATGAGGGTTCCTTGCCGCTGATGAGCTCCGAGACAAGCTCGCTCACCGACTCATATTGTTTTGATGCCTCGGCAGATGCAGTCACTGCAGACGCAGCAGCAGCATCCGACGCAACAGATGCCTTGTTGGCGACAGCTTCAGTGGCCGCGGCCGCATATGCACTGGCGTCACTAAAAACGTGCTCATACCAGGCAATCTGCGTGGGCTCACCGTAAACTTGGCCGCTGATCTGCTCAATGATGGTGTTCCAAGATTCGGCAATGGCTAGGCCAGCGCTCGAGATTTGCTCATTGGCAGCATCAACAACTGAAGAGACCGAGTCGTCTACAGCCTTGGCGGCCGACTTAACAGTATCGCCGGCAGCCGAATAGACTGATCCAGCCGCTTCGCCAGCCGCTTTAGCGGCAGATGCAGCCGACTCCTGGGCCACAGAAGCGACAGATGATGCAGAGCCGGCAAAATCGGTAGGGGTAGGTGTGGCTGTGAGAGACGACAGCGCAGAGGATGCTCCAGCAATAAAGCTAGCATATCGGTCTTGAGCAATACCAAGGCCGGCAAAATAGTGGAGCTTGGCCTGCTCGTAGTACTTCTCCATGGAGGACGTCGGTGTAGGCGTGGCGAGGCCCATAGCGATGAGGGCACTCTGGTATTGAATCTCGGCCCACAGCCGGCCCTCGTTAAGTCTTTGAGACGCGATAGACTCGATTCGTTCCCAGTCGACCCAGTTGGGGACCGTAGTTGTCGCGGGAAGCTCTTGAGCAGCTGTGGTAGCAGCTTCAACCGCCTTGTTTAGCTTGTCGCCAGCAGCAGAAACAGCCTGGTCATAGGAAGAAGAGACCGAGGACAACAGCTGCTCATGAACTGGCTTGGGGGTGCCGTAGATCTGAGCGGAGACAACGGAGAGGGCACTCGAGTACTGCTCAGATGCTCGAGAAACAGCACTGGAGTAAGCTGCTTGTGCTGCATCGGTAGCACTCGCAATAAGGTCCGTGTCCACATAATCATCAAGAACAACTTGTCGGTGAGGTACCTCCTGGGCTGCGGCGCCGAGGAAGGCGGGCTTAATACGCTGGTGCTCATCCGACAAAGGGGTCTCGTCTCGATGTGTCAACGGATCCTCCTCGATTTCGACGAGCGGCTCGTCCTCTTCGACCGGGACAGGCTCATCACTACCGTTGCTGACTATTGAAGGGGTGTCACCCATCAGTACTTCAGAAGCTTCCGAAGCAAGGGAGGTCGACGTACTGCTGTCCTCTGATTCCGCATTGTTTGTGGCCGACTCGAGCACTTCCGAGAGCTCGCTCGATACTTCATCGATGGCGCTGCTAGCGGACTCCGAAGCTGTGGAAGACAAGGTCTCTGCTGTCTCTGAGGCTTCATCTGCGATACTGCTGGCGCTCTCCTCCTCAAAGACGAGGCTAGAGGCGTCACTGATAACGGACTCGATAGCATCTGAGATGGCTGAAGTGGCCTTATCGACCACATTGGGTTGCTCATCGACAACAGATGAGACGCTCGACGCGCTCTGGCTGACAGAGTCGACAACATCAGAGGCTTTGTTACCATCCAAAACAGATGAGACCTCCTTGGCAGGCTCGGCAATTGACGAAACAAAATCCTCGAGCTCTTGCTCGGCTTCATGAGCCTGGGAGGTAGCCTCTTCAACGGATGATGAAAGGCTAGAAGCCGCATTTTCTTCGTCGGCGGGGCTCTGTTCCTCGGCCTCCTCGGCCTTCTTGGAGGCGATGGCTTCCTCAGCAGCCAGCTGCATCGCATCGCTCTCAAAGTTGTCCGTCGCATCTTTTGCGGCAACCTTCCAACGGGCAACCTCCTTGAGTCGGGCAAGTTCCTTGGCAGCCACAGAAGCAATCTCCATGCCTTCGTCCTCAACCTGTGCAGAAGCATCCTGGGCCTCCAGTAATGCAGGGTGTGTGACGACCAATTGTTTAAGCTGTTCAGTCCACTCATTGAGAGTGCTCTTGAGTTCATGATACTTGGCCCAGTCCTTGTATGTAACACCGTCAGTCCAAGCCCACCTCATACCAATCTGCTGCAGGGCAAGATTCCTAGTCTCGTCCAGGACCCGGAAGTGGACATCGGCGACGGTAATGACGGTGTCCTGTAGCTCCTTATCGTAGCCTTCGCGCCACTGTCGGATGGCTTGTGCCTTTTGCTTGATAGCCATGCCTGCAGCCCGCACTGCAGCGACAATTTGCTCCTCAGCAACATCAGCGTTCTCATCGGCCGATGCCGCCAGGGCCGAAATCCTGGTACGGAGACTCTTCAACTCTGAATCAATTGTTGATTCAAGCTCATCAAACAGCTGTCGGCCAGTAGTCTTGACATTTTCGTCGATCATGCGCTTAGCAATCTCATGGACACGCTCTTCCAAGTCGGTAGCACCCTCATCGGCTTGGGAAGCAAACTTTGTCTGCCAAACGTCCAAGTCATGTGCCACCATCTCACGGGCCTTTCGTCGTATCTCACTCTCATTCTCGGCGGCTGGGGGTGCCTGTACCGGATTGATGTACTCCGGAGAGGCAGATTCGGGCTCAGGCTCAGGACTCTCGGTGGCAACAGGGGCCTCGGAGGACGACTCGCTGGTGACTGTGCTCTGGGGGGCAGGCTTCTGGAAGGACGAAGTAGTCGTATCGGTTACAAAGCTAAGAGGCGTCAGCAAGAAGCCAGTCAGTAGAGGCTCAAACTTCTCACCTTGTCGAGTAGCTCTCTTGCAGAGGCTTGACCTTGGTCTTGTAACGTCCCAGGCGTTCACCAATGCGAACCAACTGTGGTTCAACGTTCTGGACATAGACCACACGAATGTGAGGCCATACACTGCTGTCAAGGAAGGCGTAGGTCTTGTTCCAAGCCCAATACGCGGTAGGGAGAGCCGTTGTGGTGGTGAACTCCGAGGCTGTATCATAACCTTGAACGAGGTACGGTTGAATAAACTGATAGCTCGGCATCAGATATTCGTAGTATACCTGTAGACCGTTCGTGCGAGCGATCTCGTAGTATGGTCCCAGAGCGTCGCCCGCCTGGCTAACGTAAGGGCCAACGGTTTGGTCGTATTGCGCCTGCGCAAGACTCTGGTACTTGGCGAGTTGAGGCTGGCCATTCTTCTCCCATTGAGCCAAAGTATGCACCAATGCCTTCTCTACCCAAGGAGCTCCGTACTGAACGGCATAAGCACGTGTGGGCTTCAAGATGTTATCGTCAACGGTCTCATAGTATGGTCGAGCAACTTCGACGTAAGGGGCCGCATAGTGATCGTAATAGGGTTGGACGTGAGGTTGCACGCTGTTCTTGATCTGGAAGTAGGGCTTGCAGATGGAGGGCGAGGTCTCGTCGCAGGCTTCAAGCGATGAGGGGCATCGGAACAGGACGGTGAGGATGGCAGCCCATGTTGCCAATCTAAAGAAGAGCGGTTAGCTACCGGCATAGGCACCCTGACGTGGCCTGGGGAATTGACGGCATCGCAACTTGGCGATGCGAGAGCTGGGCTCGCCAGAAGCGATGACGCGCTCAAAGACCTACCTTGCAACGACACTGACGGTCCAAGCCAGGAAACTTCGCCTCTTTTTAATATGTCTTCTGCGGCCAGCGAGAGGCTTGCCATTAGCCTTGCCGTTAAGATGGCCGTTGCCATTCATGATCGAGCCGGCGGACTCGGCCATGGTTGATAGGCACGCACTGCGGTCAGGACAGTCGATGGTGGGAGCTTCCGGCGACGGACAATCAAGCAAGCGCGCACAAGATCAAGATGGATCTCGTTGAGGCGCGCAAAAAGAGATGGCGTCTAAGGAGCTCTGCTCGCGAGGCACGTTAGAAAGTCCTGTTGTCAAGGTTGGATTCACGATGCCAGCGTAGCAAAGTGGAATTTTCCGCCCGGAACTTTGGAAGCTTGGATGAGGTGCTTACCTGGGAGGCTGCAGGGGGTCAGTCCAGTGAAAGAAGCGAATGCACCAGGAGCTCTCCTGCGACACCACTCGAGACGACGGCGAGACGACGGAGGGGCTTTAAAACGTGCGACAAAGGGAGGCTTTGCGGCGAGGCTCTTGACCCTTGTTGATGATTTATTTAGACTAAAGAAGATGGCAAAGGGAGAGAAAGATGGCAACTTGGAGCTGAAGTAGAAGTTCCTTGGTCTGGAATCTTGGAGGGCACCTCATCTAGCACATGTACGGTGGTGTCATCTGTTCCCCCACCAGGTTTTAGCGGTTCGCAGCCAGTTCAAGCTGGCACCTTTTAGCGGCCTGCGTCCAGCGATTTACAGCCCGTCCTGCATTTCGAAACACGTTGATGGGTGGTTGCGACGTCATTGAGAGCCGCGGAAGCTTGGTTTGGTCCGGCTTTCTTTAGCATCATGGCCGTCTGGGATGTCAGAGGCCAAACAATGGTCACTGATTGGTTCAAACATTGCCGGAACGCGGATAGACATGAAGCGAAAGAGCTGGGAAACCTGGGTTCCTCATCAAACACTGTGCTTCAAGGGATGATAGACAGCGAAATCGGATGCCTCTACCGTCGGGGCCTAGTCCTAACAATAACATGATGGTAAAAGAGGCTTCATTACAAAATCATCGAGGCAAAGCCGAACATCAAGACAGGTTCTGGCCAATCTTCCATGCATACATCACGAACTGGCTCGGCTGCAGCAAGAGAGCCACAACCGATGATCATTTCCCATGTGACAGACGCCTCTTTGCTCCATGACATCAGCCCGTGCACATCCAATCGGTGCTTTCTCACGTGAGAGTTGACGCATCTCTTCACCGGGCTATTAGTTGTTCCGGAGGCCTAACTTCTGGCCACATTCTGAGCCTTCAAGTTGGGGTTGCTTGTACGGGCAGGCAGTCACGGCGCCCGACCGCACCTTCCTCCAGCGGTTGCACCTTTTACTGTGGGGAGTGGCGGCAGTTGCAGGGACCTTTCCCCGACAGCCACTGGCAATTATTAACAACCACGTCTCAACACCTTCACCATTTTGAGGCCTTCAAACCTCGTCATAACTCTTCAGCGTCTTCATTTCGACCAGAGGGCTAGGTGCCCATCAGTCCAGTCAACTTGATCACCGACCTTTACCTCCTCGTCAGGTCCTTGTGTCCACCTCCGTGTCCCGTTCGGCGCTCTCTCGGCTTCCCCCATTCTTAGTTCCGTCCATACCCCTCGAGCATCATCTGTCAACCAGCGCATGGTTGTATCAATAACCCTTTTATAATAAGCCCCTCGTGGGCGCGATCGATATTCGTCCGAATCGCAATCGCAGAGACACATCACCGCCATCATGGAAGACCCAACCCCGAGCCTGAAGCTAAAAGGGCTTCATCGAGCCGCCACCCGATCCGACGACTTTCCTCAACCTCAAGATGCTGCACCGGGTATTTGTCGAATCTGTCGAGGCGAGGCAACTCCAGAAGAGCCTCTATTCTACCCTTGCAAATGCAGCGGCAGCATCAAATATGTCCATCAAGACTGCTTGATGGAATGGTTGTCTCATTCCCAAAAAAAGTATTGCGAGCTCTGCAAAACGTCGTTCCGCTTCACCAAGCTGTACGCGCCCGACATGCCTCAGTCTCTTCCGGTACACGTCTTCATTGGTCACTTGGCCAAATATTTATTCCGCAATGTTTTGGTCTGGCTTCGTGCTGCCATGGCCATCAGCGTCTGGCTATGCTGGCTGCCTTACTTCATGAGATCCGTCTGGTCCTTCATGTTCTGGGTAAGCGATGAGGGTCTGGGCAATGCCTCGATGCTCTCGCGCAGCAATGAGACCGCAAACGCGGCACTTCAACTGGCCTCATCAGGGCTTGATACTGATACATGCCCTGCAAGCCCGCTCTTTGCACCAACCACCACGTCTGCTTCCGCCGCCGAAGCCCTTCTTGAAACTCTCTCAGGTCAGAATATCTCAGAGTTCTTGATGCGCATCCTTCTGGGCTCTTTGGGAATGCCTGTCAAGTTCGATCGATCCGACTCAACTCTCGAATCTACAAACGCAACCTCGGAGATCGCACCCATTGGCACAGCCCCTCCCTCTTTACTCGGAGATATGGCTTTCCTAAATAACCTCACTCGAAATCCAACCCTCAATCGATCATTGATTTCAGTCCTCGAGGGTCAGATTATTACCGTCTTGGTCATTGTGTGCTTCATCCTCGTAATTCTCGTTCGGGACTATGTTGTTCAGCAACAACCCGAAATGAACATACGCGCAGCCTTTGCAGCTCCTGAAAATCCTCTAGGGCCTCAAGAACCGATCCTTGTCCGACCTGAAGATGTGGACAACTTGCGAGGTCCCGATGAGTCGGACGATGAGACCCTAGACGACGGGGAGCAACATGTTGGCACCGTTGATGAAGACTTTGCGGCCCAAGTTGAAGAAGCAGCTAGCACGCGGCACTTCCGGCGAAGGTCTTCTGAGCTGCGAGTCCCACCAGGTCTCGTAGAGACCGAGTCCTCCGGGGCTGCTCCAGCCGAATCTCCTTTCGCAGCAGACATCAGGCAGGCCAGTGGTGTCAACGATTATCTTCGCATCTGGCGTCAAGCGGATGGTGATGCCGAGAGAATTCTTAAGATTATTCAAGAAGAAGGGCTTCAGGACAAGCTGGCATACTGGGTTGATGTGACCACCCGCATTGCTGGCGATCATGACAGCGGTCCCTCTGATCTCTCTGGGCATCCGGAGCTTATCAACAAAGACCGCCCAGGAAGCTCAGGCTCCACAGCCGCAAGCTCATCGAGAAAGGCGTTTACGCCTCCCTCTGATGAGTTCCCTATCTCTTTTGACGAGATTGGTGATTCATCATCTAGTAAAGGCAAGGGGAAGGAAACACTCCCGCCTCTCCCTGGTGATGATTTTGAGATAGGTTCATGGAGAGCTGGCTTATCACCAAGTCCCTCTCGGCCCCGTGCTGTATCTGATGGCCCTCAGCTGCATGACTCGGTTAATCCCTTGGCCAACAACAGCTGGTCCTTCGCTGCCCTACCTCAAGATACCGACGATAAAGGCTCCTCGTCTCAACCGCGGACTGCATTCGAACAGCCTTCGTCACTTTCCTACGAAAAGAACGACCTAGCTCAGGACTTAACTGGCGGAGTCGGTCCCTCGCACCCCTTCAATGACCTCCCCGAGCTCAGAGATCGAGACCAGGATCGCGAACGGCTCCCCCTTAATGATAATCGTCACGATATACTTGCTGTCCCAGAAGATCATATACCGGACCAAGGCAACGCCACCCCAGCAGTGGAACAAGATGATGACCGAGCGCCGGGCTTAGTCGATCGAGTGACCGACTTCATGTGGGGCGACCTAGATGAACACCAACACCAAGATCTCCACGTCGATGACGATCTTGGTGATCTGCGGGACGAGCCTGCTGACTGGCAGTTCGAAGCTGTCCAACTCGACCGGGGCGATCAGGGCGACGACGATGGTGCATCTGACGACGATGAGGCTGAAGATCTGGGCGATGCTCCAGGGCCAGGCCTTGATCAAGAAGCTATGGAAGACCTAGAAGACTTTGAAGGCGTCATGGAGTTGATTGGCATGCGAGGTCCTGTCGCTGGGCTCTTTCAAAATGCCATATTCTGCGCGGTCCTTGTCTCGGTGACCATTTTTGCTTGCATCTTCATCCCATACAACATTGGGCGTGTCAGTGTATGGATTCTCGCCAACCCTATGCGTCTGGTCCGCCTACTCTTTGAACTCTCGAAGCTTCTTCAAGATGCTGCAGTCATGGCTGCTGGGTTGGCCTCTTGGGTTGCGTTAAATATCATCGACATGGTTACTGGTATCTTTGGAGGCTTCATCGGATCCCAAGTCCTGTCGGCCAGGAAGACGTCTTGGGCTGTGTGGACAAGTGCCGGCTCGCGAGTCTTGGACTATGCCTTTATGGATTTTCCTATGTCTGCCTCAGAGATGCAGAATTTCTCCGCCATCAGCCACGGCGCGCTGCTTGCTGTGAAAAGCAATGTTGGTGCCTTTTTCACGGTCATGAGTGAAGCCTTGAGCTTCATCGCTGGTGGAAGTTTTCTATCCGGTGGACTATCTCTCGGGGCCATTACCTCTGCAGCCGAGATGGCTTGGTCCAATCTGATCGCCCTCTCGTCCGCGCTCCTGAACCCAAACTCTTGGGTCATCGACCTTAGTGAACCCGATGGGCCCCCTATCCTCAGCGCCGAATTAGCCTATTGGTCTGGTTTGGATCGCTTCTGGGCCATTCTGGCCGGCTATGTGACACTTTTCTTCGTCGGCGCCATGTACTTGAAGCGAGGAAGTCCATTCTCCAGAGGTCACATCTTGCAGGCTTGGGAAGCTGGTGTGATTGATACCCTGCATCAAGCCAGTGGCATCATGAAGGTTATCATGATCATTAGCATTGAAATGCTCGTCTTTCCTCTCTACTGCGGCCTTCTCCTCGACGGAGCTCTACTTCCATTGTTTGAGAACACAACCTTCAAGTCTCGGATGCTCTTCACCTATAACTATCCCCTGACTTCCGTCTTTGTTCATTGGTTCGTGGGTACTGGGTATATGTTCCATTTTGCCCTTTTCGTATCGATGTGTCGGAAGATCATGCGCCAAGGCGTGCTCTGTAAGTTTACTATTTCTCGTCCTCACTGTCTTAGCACTAACACACATCGCAGACTTCATCCGTGACCCGGATGATCCCGAGTTTCATCCTGTGCGCGATGTCCTAGAGAGGAACCTAACGACGCAGTTGAGAAAGATTCTTTTCTCCGCCTTTGTCTACGGCGCTTTGGTCATTATTTGTTTGGGAGGCGTTGTGTGGGGTCTATCATACACGGTACCGAACGTTCTCCCGGTTCACTACTCGTCTAACGAACCTGTCCTGGAATTCCCTGTCGACCTTCTCTTCTATAACTTCCTTATGCCGCTTGCTGTCAACTTTTTTAAGCCTGGCGACGGACTCCATGCCATGTATACCTGGTGGTTCCGAACATGTGCACGCGGGCTGCGCCTCACATTCTTCCTATTTGGCGAGCGAAGGATCGACGAGGAAGGCAGCCTTCGTCTTGGATACGGTCGCGAATTCCGCAACCTACCCTGGTACAAGGGCTTATTTTTGGAGCTGGACAACAAGTATCATGTTGTGCCCAAGACCTGGAAAGATTTCTTTGACGGCGGTGATGCTAAGCCAAAGGCACCCCTCACCCTCAATGAAATTCACTCACTTACTCGGCACAAGAATCACCTCAGGGACGCGAATCAGCTCATTCAAAGTGGCCACTTTGTCCGCGCTCCTGCATCAGACCGTGTCAAGATTCCCAAAGGCAGGAAGGTGTTCCTTGAGGTAGATGAGCGCGGTCGAAGAAAGGACGGACAAGCCGACACAGACTTATACGCCAGCACCCAGTATCAGATGGTTTATATCCCTCCTCACTTCCGTGCGAGAGTCTTTCTCTTCATCTTGTTCATCTGGATCTTTGCGGCCGTCACCGGCGTCGGCTTTACCATTATCCCGTTGGTGTTCGGCCGACGAATGTTCAAAATGCTGATTCCAGAGCATATCAGAACAAACGATATCTATGCCTTCAGCATTGGAGTCTATCTTCTAGGATCGCTTGCATATCTTGTATTCCACCTGCGAAGTGTGTGCGCGAACGTCCAGCGATGGATGGGTAATGCCCGAGCATCGCTAGCAGCAGGCGAGCTCGGACGCCGCACCGCCGCTGTCCTGTTGCGAGGAGCGAAGCTGGTTTATGCCTACTTCTTCCTTCTCGTTGTATTCCCGCTCCTTGTCTCAGGTTTGATGGAGCTGTATCTCGCAATTCCTCTTCATACATACATGTACCCTCCGACCGCGGAGTCGGTTCAAGCCTCAAGAGAAGGAGGGCCTGAGGCTAGCCGGCATACTGTGCGTGTCATCCAAGCATGGACCCTGGGACTACTCTATTTGAAGTTGGGGGCTCGCATGGTGACAACATTGTTCCGGCATACTCGACTTGCCACTGCTGTCCATACGGTACTACACCGCGGCTGGATGCACCCCGACATTGGTGTTTTGACGAGAGCATTTGTTGTCCCTGGCCTGGCAATCTCGGCAGCCGCAATCTTGGGACCTCCAGCAATCATAGATGCCCTTATCAAGTACGGCGCCATCTCAGGTGCCCGGCCCGGCGCAAATGAGCTTGCAGAGGTGGCGCGGTTGGCAATCATATACCGACATTCCTACCCATCAGTCGCGGTGGCTGCCCTGCTAGTCAAGAATACTATTGGTCTAGTCAAGGTGTTCAATGGCTGGACAGCCCGTATTCGTGACGAGGCGTACCTCATCGGAGAGAGATTGCATAACTTTGGTGCTGCTGCTGCGGGAGCAAGAAGGGTTAGAGGGGCTTGGAGAGCTGGAGGAGCGAGACTATAAGTGAAGTACAGTGCAGCATTTGATAGGGTCATCAATATTTGCATTTTTCAATAAAAATTTTCTGGTTCGAATAAGTTCGGTATGCGGGTTACCCTTCATTCATCTTGATTCAGAGTGCGAAATTGACCACCCTATACTATATCACTACAATAGTTGGGGGAGCTAAGAACGACAGAGATACGACATATAATTATTAAGACGTCTATTGAATGATCTATACCTTGATTTAAGATGATATTCCCCACGTTTCATTCCTATTTCTTCATCCGACGTAGACAACGGTCCAAGGCTGGGTCTTTCATGTCGTGTTGGTTGAGCCAACTCATTTGGGCTGCATGCAGCAGCGCAGCCTGATACTTCGATGAGGAAGAAATGCACCAGTCGGTCCCAGGCAAATGATACAATACGACGTCAGCCTGATTATGCAGAAAGCGAAGCTATTGGCTACTTAGTGTCAGGCCACGCCTCACGCTCTGCTGCTATCTGAACGATCTGTAGTAATCCTCACCCCCAGGCACTTCGTTTTCGCTTCTGTATCATCTGATGAGCAACAAAATGGAAACCAGGCATTTCTACCGTGTGCAACATCGCCACTCGTTTACTAGATACCATACATTTGCTGAAGGCCGGAAGGGCTTTGAGGCAGCGGGCCACTACTGGATGGATTATAACCATTGGATCAACAAGCAGACGTTCGAGCGACATCTGGATTGGAGTTACCGTGGTGACAGCCTGACGCCTTTTATCTCTATGTTCGACAACAGTGGTAAGTGTGATCTCCTCTCGACAGCTGTAGGGACTAACCGGGCACAGGACAGGCACATACGCGGGCGCTTGAGCATGTGAACTGGGGTCATGAGGATGTTCTCATCGCGGAAATAGTCGTTCAGGATTTACAACAAGGGACGCTGGATATTGTTTTCAGCAATGAGACGGTTCATCTGCCTGTGTTGCTCCATGTTGACGATGAAGTTGGTACCACCATCTTTATCTCAACGAAGGCAATTCGGCCACATCTAGGCGTGGACCGTCCTATCAGTCAGGCATCAGAATGGTTTGCTGTGGACTCTATTCATCCCAGGCTCATTGCTAGGATCACACACTACGATTAGAGCCTGGCGAAGGTACAGGCTAAACAATGCCCAGCATTGTATCGCATTCCATTCGTTAGTAGCTTTGCTGTCAGCTCCTGGTCTAGGCCAAGTGCGGACTCTTATAACTAGCTCTATTATCTTCAACTGGGCTTTGTTATACTTTCCAGGCTTGATTATGGACGGGGATCTAAATACCATGGATACCAGCAATCGGATGAACACCCTAGATCTGGCTTGACTAGCTCCCGTCCAAGACAAGCGGGCGGAGTCGGGCCAAAGCAAAGAGAAGTGCACACGCCAGGAACGTGACGTGCCAAGCCTTTTATTAAAGGGGCGACCCAAAGAAGAAAGATGACAATTGCGTTTCTGATACATCAGAAGCCCCAAGAGATTAATGCCTCTGGTGACAAAGGCACTTGTTGGACAAGGGGCTCAAAGAGGGTGGCTGAGAGTGGCTTGGATCTTAAAGTCACGTGAATTGGAAACAACAAGTTGCCCAATGGTGGGGTCGGAAAGCGACTGAAAGCGTCCTTGTTGCCCATGGCTGCCAGAAACCTTGCCCAAAGTGGCTTAGTGCATGATGCTGGCCCAAGGAGAATGGGGGGGCGCGAGGTGTCGCATCAACAGCCGTCACAGGCCAAAACAGCAACCATTCAACATCTAACAACCTCAGCATTGGCGGCGACGTTTCCCTTGGAACTCCGCGCTTCAGCGGCCGCGACGACTAACAGCACCGCAGCAGGACAAAGGTAAGATCCAAGGTAAGTGCATCTGCGCTTTTGGAGGAGTTCCATTTCGAAGGAGCCCTCTTATTTTCCTTTCAGCTGCTTGCGAGCAGACGACGTCGGGTCCTCGGAATCGGTGAGTGATGTCCCCGCCTGTTCGTCGTGCGATGACGGTGACTGACCATGGCCATGATGGAGGATAGTTGCGCAAGGACGAGACCGGGCCATCGCACAAAGAGACGACGACTTTATTCACGCCGTTGTACTCTCAGCCACGCCGTCACCCCTCTGATCCCGACTCCGTTGTCACCGCCGACCCTCACGTTCATTCCTTTACCCACAACCACACCCACGCCTGCATCCATGGGACACCGGTCGACCCAGAACATCTAAATATCCGATCGCTACTATTCGTTATGGCTTCAGAGCCCCCTTCATCCCCGCCCGGCGCGGAATCGAGCGCCGAGGACACCCTCAGCTGGTACAAGTCACAGTACGAACAGCTCGAGGCGGAACTCGCCGAGTTCAGAGAATCGAGCAAGGAACTGGAGCAGGAGCTGGAGAAGGATATTGAAAGAGCAGAGAAGCAGGAGCGCATCTTGCAGGAAAAGGCCGAAACCCTTGGCTTTGAAGTGGAGGAGTGGAAGGTATGTTGACCTGTCCCCCACCAACTAGGATGAAACCGTGCATCTGTTGAGACACCCTGGCTGACCCGATGATTCTTTGCGCAGAGGAAATACCGAGAGTCCAAGACGGAGGCCAGCGCATCTCAAAATGCGCTCGAGAAAGAGATCACGACACTTCGAGACACCAACCGGACTTTGCAGATGAAGTTGAGGGATATTGAGGTTGCCAACGATGACTTTGAGCGACAGGCGCGCAACACCACGTCATCACTGGAGGACATGGAGTCCAAGTACAACCAGGCGATCGAACGAGCTGTCATGATGGAGGAAGAGATCAAGATCGGTGAGCAGGAGCGTGAGCAGCTCCGCATCGAGTCTCAGCGCTTGCGTGAAGAGCTGGGCGACCTCAAGATCGAGGCCGAGCTTCTGCAAGACAAGATCAAGAAGCAAGAGTCTCGTCACCTCTCCACCATCTCGACAGACTTGTCTGTCCTCGAGTCACCGATGTTTGATGACACCAACGCTTCGCCCGGCTCCACCGCCAGCTCGCCTCTCATCACTACGCCTCCCGAGGCCAAGTCTCCCGCGCCCGACGCTGATACCCTCTCCGAACTTCCTGACCCGCCTTCGCCTCCCATGTCCGATGTCTCGGCGCCTCTGCCCAAGGTTGCATCAAGGACCCCAGCTCCCAGAACTGGCCGCTCTCGTTTGCCGTCGGCCGACAACAGCATCACTCCCAAGCCCCGTGCCAAACCACCCACCAAGGCGGCCCGGGCACCTGGCAGCCGCATCTCGACTGGCGGAACTACCACGCTGCGCACGCCCGCGAACCGAGCCGTTGGACCTCGCTCGGCTTCGCATAAGATTCCCGCCTCCAACTCTCTCACGCATATCCGAACCCTCACGGCGCAAATGCAGCGCCTCGAGGCTCGTGTGCACTCTGCACGATCTAAGCTTCCCGGGCCGACTCGCACGCCGCCTCGAGCGTCACCTCGATCCTCAGTTTATGGGGTCTCCAATGTGCCTGCGACGGTTACGATCCGTTCCCGCAAGCGCACCGTGGGCTCTACGGCTTCTTCGGTAGCAGGCGATGATACTACTCCAACCAACGCCCAGGCCTCAACGACGGCTAAAGGAAGCCACGTGCCCCGACTTAGCACATCTGGGGTCAGCCGGTTATCATTTGGACCGCTGCCCAACCGTGGAGGCCCGGAGTCAGAGATCAGCAGGCCCAGCTCACGTGCTAGTGTCTCGTCTTATGCTCGACCGCCATCTCGAACGGCTGGAGACATGATCCCTCGACCCGTTTCCCGAACCTCGCTCTCAGGCGCCCGAACTCCAATGGGCCGACCCCGTTCATCTCTTGGTGGTTCTGTCCACGGTCACTCGGCCAGCGTCAGCCAGCTTGACCTGGAGGAGGAGGATGAAGGCGAGTTCCGAACCCCAAGCCGCAGAGGCACATATTCCAAGCTAGATGCGGATGGTAGTGCCAGTAGCATCCCCGTCCCTGGCAGCGGTATCCCTATGCCGTCGAGCCGGCGCCAGAGTGGTGGCCGACGGACCAGCAACGGACCCAACAGGTCCAGCATCTCCGGACAGAGGAAACTGAGTGATCTGGGAGAGACGTATTAAGCACTCTATCCCAAGTTACGCTCCGCGACTGTCCCAGATCGTTTGTGTTTCTTTATTTTGGGTTTGCTTTCCAGCGGTTCGAGTGGTTACAAAATTGGTCGCATCATTTCACCTCGGTTATGGATATCCATTGTACAAGGGATGGGACGGCTCGGCATATTTCACAGCAGGCGCTCTCAAGAAGGCGAAGACGGTGTTGATGATGATTACGGAATCCGATTCTTGTCTCTCTGGCAGACCTCGTTACTAATACCGCTGCTTTTTTGGGTACATGGGTGGGATCGGGACCCGGGGTTTATGGACGTTATGAAGAGATGGCATCTGATATTTTCTTTTGTTTTATTCCCGAAGGAGCCCGGCCAGGATTTATACCACTACCATACCACCATATTATACCAGACCCTTGGCCGGGCTTGGAGGGACGGGGGTGTACCGCTTCAAAGCGAGTCATCGACCAGACTGCTCATGGCCTCGACGGCTGAGAGCGAGCGGGTAATACTGGGGAAGATGGATGCGAGGCTACTTACTGTGGTAAGATTCCTCGCGGGGGCCGAGAGCGGCAGCAGTGGGGAGTGGTTCGATGTCTGACAAGGCTGATGACCACGGCCCGCGAATTAGTTTAACCTATCCTGAATTTTCCTTTGTTAATTGGGGGAAGAGGGGGAAGCCAGAGGAGGTGTAGATACAGACTGTGGAGGCGTAGAAAGGTGTACCTTAGTTTGAGGACCGGGGAGTTGGAGGTTTCCAGTCTCGAATACGCCGAATACATACTATTTGATACCTTATATGAATTGCCCTTTTTGTGCCTCGACAGCATCTGTATTGTTGATAGGCTTGGATCCGACAGGAAGCAAACCGTTTACATGACAGAAAGCTAGAGTCTACGTAGCACAATGCTGCAAGATCATCACCAGAGCTCGTATCGCAAAAGTCTGTTACCTGAGTTTCTGGTTGCATAATGGGCAAGAAGCGGTTGGGATGAGATGACCACGTTGAGCGTGGATGGCCGCGATAAACTGGTTAGAGACACTGAATGTAACTTTGGCGTTTAGATGCTCAACTAAGAAATGCCACTCTCACCATCGGCTTTGCGGGTATCAAGGGAAAGGAGATCGGCATGGGCATCTTCATCTTGGATCGAGGATCCTTGTCGTTGAATCTCAACCTCCTACGACATCAAGGAGCACGTACCACCCGCCATTGGCTCCGCCGGCCTAGTTTTAACGCGGCTATTCAACTGCTACAGAGAACCATTCAATCAATGGCAATCTTGCTTGGGTGCCGGTGTTCCGGGGGGGACCAGCAACAATGTTGGGGAACCGGAGGATGGCCGGGTGCGCGTCTCTTCCAAGGCTGCGGCTCTGCTAGGTACCCGCCACTGGCAGTCCGCGGACCCCCGAAGGGAACCTGACAGGGGGTTTGGGTTTGATTGGAGAAAAGGGCAAGGGAATGAAAATTCGGGATTGGGGAACTCAACAATTGGGGAGGCCCTGTTTTTTTTTCCTCGCTGGTATGGGTGTGGGAGAAATAAGGTAGGGCGCTAGTGTAATTGGGCGTTAGTGGGGAACAATTATACATGCATTTTTTACATGTTTCGCTCTGGGACGGGAAGCAGGGACGATAAGTTTAAGGGTTGGGGGATTGGAATGTTAAGGGAGGGTTGTTGAATGAGATCGGGGGATGATGCGTTTTCCGCGTTATCTAGACAGAGGCTTTTGGTTGTGATGATAGGTATTAGAGCTGGCATTGAATGCTGGGGATGATAAGCTGGAGGAGTTTGCTTGGGGTGGGAGAGGGGTGGATTTACATACGGGCAGTGGGCATGTTTAATCTTGGATATGGAACAAGAGGGAGATGAAGAAGAATTCTAGCTTGGCATGGCTGATGATGCTCCTAACTGACACCAATTTAGCATGTAGAGAAAGAAGCAATTCATCGCCAGCATAACGTGAGCCAACAGTGACGCAGAGAACAACACCAAGGGACAAGCGAAATGACAAGCAAACGCCCTTGTCCCTGCGCATCGAGCCGCACGGGAACCCATCGCGAAGCTCCCGCTCGGCAAAGCAACGTCGACGTTGCTCGGATTAGAGGAAGCACTCTACGTGCGTAGGTACGAACCAGAAAAGACGTCACCGAGGGATCAAGAACGTTGGAGATATGGCTCAACGCCGCAATCAGAATCTCTGGCTCCCGACTGGCTCCCAACACCTGGGCTTGCGCTTGTGGCTTTTTGGAGACTTTCCTAGCTTGGCATGGCATGGCAAGGGAGGAGGGGCCTTGCATCATGATCGGGGGTCGGAGGGGAAAGGTGTCAGTCAGCCTTGTCCTATGTACGTATAGTAGCTGCGAGGCTGCGACGCAGGATGCGGGTATCGTTGTACAGGTGCCACAGGCAAGGTTATAAGATTGGCATCTGTTGATGATGTCGTGACTTGCATGAGATCTTATATCCGTCGGACTAGTCGGTAATTGAAGCTCAGGGAATCGTGTTGTCAACTGGTGATCGGGTTCCGGGGACGCTCGGGGACTGACATGGGGATTACTATGATAAGCACTGCTGGATTGGCCTTTTTTATTCTTATTCAATGAGCTGTCCGCCCAAGATGCTGCACATGACTCTCTTTCATGATTTTCGGGCATTTTGCCTTTTGCTGATGCCCGTGTCGTGCCATGACGACATATGTATCTTATCCATCTTATCGCCAATTATTGCCTTTCAATTTACAAGCCCAGCTCGTCACTTACACGCAGCGTCGAATGATGCGTCGCCAAAAGTCAGCAGGTCATCGGCCTAGTACCCCGTCTCGGGGTCGGAACCCGTTTTACTTGGAACGTATCTATACCATGAATTCTATGTATTAGCATTTCTGAACATCAAGTTACTTCGTGCTGCTGTCATACTGCAAGCCGGCTTCCGATGCGGATTCCGGGAATGTCATCGGTCTCCGTCTGGGGGATGTCTCACGCTCAACACCCGAGAGTCCCCGGACAAATGTGCGCCCCTTACTAAATGCCACCATCCATGTTTTCTTAGACTTTCTTCCCCATCAGCCGCTCCCCGGAGCCGTCTTGGCTTGAAAAGCTCCCAGCTGTCGGGTGCCTGAGCGGCCCTCCATTACAGAACCCTCTAGCTTCTACGGCCCCCACCACCTCATACCGGCCCCTCAACCCTCTCCCTCATCTCACCCATTGATCGACTTTGGACCCTGAAGGCCTTTCCTCCCCGGGCTTCACTAAAAAAAGAGAGATCAACTGGAACTCCACCAGTTTTTTTTTTTTTCTTTGGGGGGTGGAACCACCGACAATTTGGGCGTGTGTCACTTTTTCCCTCCCCCGGCCCCCCCTTGATTGCTCGGCTTACGCCCGGCCTCTCTTCGCTGTCTCCCAACAGTTCTACTTTTCCCACGTTTCGCTCCCCGCCAGCTGCCGAACAGGGCTTGCCACCATCCAACAGCAGCCAACAGTAGCAGGTCAACAACCCGCAAGGGGACATGGGCGGGCTTAGCTCCAAGTGGAGGGGGAATTGAGGTAGATCCATCAAAATTGTACATCCCATCCCACCTAAGCTTCGGATCCTTCTTTTTTGTACTTGGGCTCCCGCACATCCTGAACTTCTCCTCTCCCTCTCTCCCATATAGAATCGAATAGGAAGACGAACAAGAATTCAATCCCTTGTTCCTGTATAATCCCTGGACAACCTCCTCCTCCTCCTCTCCTCCTCGTCCATCGTCCAGTACATACAGGTCTTCCTCCTACCTACCTATCTCACCTCATTTTAATCACCCTTCACCCTTCTGTATTTTTAGCGCGTATACACACCCACCTTCCGGGACGGGCTTCTACCTACTCTCCCCCAACAGCAGGCCCAGGAAGCTCGGATTGTTTTTTTTTCTTCGGTCGGAGCACCCCTGCCGTCCCTTCCCTGCGCGCGCACCCGCCTGGTCTTGTGTCGGTTCATGACGCCCGAGTAGATAGCGACCAGAGCTCATCAACTCTCCTCCTCCGAATCCTTTCGAACCTCTTTTCTCGCAGAATCCATAATCTCTCCTCCGACGCGATTCCCCCCTCCTCTTCTCTCCCACATACACAAAACGCAGCAGCCATGACTGAGATCTCAGCTGGTGCCCATGAGGGTGCCAATGGGCGGTCGGTGCCCTACGTCAATGGCAAGGCGTCGTATGCAGAGAAGTTCAAGATCGCAGACCACTTCATCGGGGGCAACCGATTGGAGAATGCTCCCCCGAGCAAGGTCAAGGACTTTGTTGCCCAGAATGACGGCCACACTGTCATTACCAACGTGAGAAGCCCTCCCCTTTTGCGAATTGGAAGAGCCCTGGAGCTGTGTCTTGGTTGATTCCGAGACCCCGCCAGTTCTGCGCTTCCTTGGTGGTGAGAATTGTTGAGAGCTGACGAGAGATTCCCTTTTCGCATCCTACAGGTGCTCATTGCCAACAACGGTATCGCCGCCGTCAAGGAGATTCGATCAGTCCGAAAATGGGCGTACGAGACGTTCGGCGACGAGCGAGCCATTCACTTCACCGTGATGGCTACCCCCGAAGATCTGCAGGCCAACGCAGAATACATCCGAATGGCGGACCACTACGTCGAGGTCCCCGGCGGCACCAACAACCACAACTATGCCAACGTCGAGCTGATTGTGGATATTGCTGAGCGCATGAACGTCCATGCTGTGTGGGCTGGATGGTGAGTTTGCCCGAACTGTCTTGACCGCGATTCTGTAGCAGCGTCTAACAATTGCTCCAGGGGTCATGCCTCCGAAAACCCCAAGCTGCCAGAGTCGCTGGCCGCGTCCCCCAAGAAGATCGTCTTTATCGGCCCCCCTGGATCCGCTATGCGATCACTAGGAGACAAGATCTCCTCTACAATTGTGGCACAACACGCCGATGTGCCCTGCATTCCCTGGTCGGGAACTGGTGTCAGCGACGTCGCGGTGGATGAGAAGGGCATTGTCACCGTCGCCGACGACATCTACGCCAAGGGATGCGTGACTTCATGGGAGGAAGGTCTGGAGAAGGCCAAGGAGATCGGCTTCCCCGTCATGATCAAGGCCTCTGAGGGTGGTGGTGGTAAGGGTATCCGAAAGGCCACAGAGGAGGCAGGTTTCGAGGCTCTCTACAAGGCCGCTGCTAGCGAAATCCCTGGGTCACCCATTTTCATCATGAAGCTTGCTGGCAACGCCCGACATCTCGAGGTCCAGCTGCTTGCTGATCAGTACGGCAACAACATCTCCCTGTTCGGCCGAGACTGCTCCGTTCAGCGACGTCATCAGAAGATTATTGAGGAGGCTCCCGTCACCATTGCGAAGCCCGACACGTTCAAGGCCATGGAGGAGGCCGCTGTCCGTCTCGGCAAGCTGGTCGGTTACGTCTCCGCCGGTACCGTCGAGTACCTCTACTCCCACGCCGACGACAAGTTCTACTTCCTGGAGCTCAATCCCCGTCTTCAGGTCGAGCATCCTACCACTGAGATGGTCAGTGGCGTTGATCTGCCCGCTGCCCAGCTGCAGATTGCCATGGGTCTCCCCCTTCACCGCATCCGCGACATCCGACTGCTGTACGGCGTTGACCCCAAAACTTCGAGCGAGATTGACTTCGAGTTCAAGAACGAGGGCACTGCTCTGAGCCAGCGACGACCTCAGCCCAAGGGCCACACCACCGCCTGCCGAATCACCTCTGAGGATCCCGGTGAGGGTTTCAAGCCTTCAAACGGTGTCATGCACGAGCTCAACTTCAGGAGTAGCTCCAATGTCTGGGGTTACTTCTCCGTCGGTTCCCAGGGTGGTATTCACAGTTTCTCCGACAGTCAGTTCGGTCACATTTTCGCCTACGGCGAGAACCGTTCGGCTTCGCGGAAACACATGGTCATGGCCCTCAAGGAGCTGAGCATTCGTGGTGACTTCAGAACCACCATTGAGTATCTCATCAAGCTTCTCGAGACCGAGGCCTTCGAGGAGAACACCATCTCCACCGGCTGGCTGGACGAGCTCATTTCCAAGCGTCTTACTGCTGAGCGACCCGAAACCATGCTCGCCGTCGTCTGCGGTGCCATCACCAAGGCCCACATCGCTAGCGAGGCTTGCATGGCCGAGTATCGCGCTGGCCTTGAGAAGGGTCAGGTGCCCTCCAAGGACATCATGAAGACGGTTTTCACCATCGACTTTATTTATGAAGGTTTCCGTTACAAGTTCACTGCCACTCGCGCCAGTGCTGACAGCTACCATCTCTTCATCAACGGCTCCAAGTGCTCAGTCGGCGTGCGTGCTCTGAGCGATGGTGGTCTCCTTATTCTGCTTGACGGACGAAGCCACAACGTCTACTGGAAGGAGGAAGTTGGTGCCACCCGTCTGTCCGTCGACAGCAAGACCTGCTTGTTGGAGCAGGAGAACGACCCTACCCAGCTTCGATCTCCCAGCCCTGGTAAGCTCGTCAAGTACACCGTTGAGAACGGTGCCCATGTTGGAGCTGGCCAGACTTATGCCGAGGTTGAGGTCATGAAGATGTACATGCCTCTCGTTGCTCAGGAGGATGGTATCGTCCAGCTCATCAAGCAACCCGGTGCCACTCTTGAAGCTGGTGACATCCTTGGTATTCTCGCTCTGGACGACCCCAGCCGCGTGAAGCAGGCTCAGGCCTTTGTCGACAAGCTCCCTGCCTACGGTGAGCCTGTCGTTATTGGCGCCAAGCCCGCTCAACGCTTCGCCCTTCTTTATAACACCCTTCACAACATCCTCCTGGGCTACGACAACTCGGTCATTATGGCCACTACTCTCAAGGAGCTGATCGAGGTCCTACGTGACCCTGAGCTGCCCTACAGTGAATGGAATGCTCAGTTCTCAGCCCTTCACGCTCGTATGCCCCAGAAGCTTGACGCTCAGTTCACTCAGATTGTCGATCGCGCCAAGTCCCGACACGCCGAGTTCCCCGCCAAGACTCTCAGCAAAGCCTTCCACAGGTTCATTGAGGATAACGTGGCCGCCGGCGATGCTGAGATACTCAGGACCACCCTCGCTCCTCTGACTGAGGTGATTGACATGTACTCTGAGGGCCAAAAGAACCGTGAGCTTGCTGTCATCAAGGGTCTTCTTGAGCAGTACTGGGAGGTTGAGAACCTCTTTATGAACCAGCCTCAGGAGGATGCTGTCGTCCTCAAGCTCCGTGACCAGCACAAGGACGACATCATGAAGGTTGTTCACACTGTCCTGTCCCACAGCCGCGTGAGCGCCAAGAGCTCTCTTGTCTTGGCTATCCTTGAGGAGTACCGTCCCAACAAGCCCAAGGCCGGCAATATCGCCAGGAACCTTCGCGACACTCTCCGCATGCTCACTGAGCTCCAGTCCTCGCGTCCCACTTCCAAGGTCTCCCTCAAGGCACGTGAGATCATGATCCAGTGCTCTCTTCCTTCCCTGGAGGAGCGAACTGCCCAGCTTGAGCATATCCTACGCTCGTCTGTTATCGAGTCGCGATATGGTGAGACTGGTTGGGACCACCGAGAGCCTAGCCTGGACATCATCAAGGAGGTCGTCGACTCTAAGTACACCGTCTTCGATGTCTTGACCATGTTCTTTGCTCACGACGACCCCTGGGTTTCTCTGGCTTCTCTCGAGGTTTACGTCCGTCGTGCGTACCGTGCTTACATCCTCAAGCAGATTGAGTACCACCAAGATGAGAGCGACGCTCCCCTGTTTGTCTCATGGGACTTCCAGCTCCGAAAGCTTGGTCAGTCTGAGTTTGGTCTCCCTCTCCAGTCTGCCGCCCCCTCCACTCCTGCTACTCCCAGTGGAGGCGAGTTCAATTTTAAGAGAATTCACTCGATCAGCGACATGTCTTACCTCACCCACAAGTGGGAGGACGAGCCTACTCGCAAGGGTGTCATCGTTCCCTGCAAGTACATCGATGATGCTGAGGATCTCATCCAGAAGGCTCTCGAGACTCTTGCCCATGAGCAGAGGCAGAAGAAGAAGACCGCTCCTGGACTTATCCCTGACCTGAGTGGTAAGCGCAAGCCTGCCCAAGCTAAGCCCGAGCAACAGGAGGAGTTGTCTGCTGTTATCAACGTCGCTATCCGCGATGCCGAGAGCCGCGACGACCGTGAGACCCTTGAGCGCATTCTCCCCATCGTCGAGCAGTTCAAGGATGAGCTCTTGGCTCGGGGCGTCCGTCGCCTGACATTCATTTGCGGTCACAGTGATGGGTCCAACCCCGGATACTACACTTTCCGTGGTCCCGATTACAAGGAAGACGACAGCATTCGTCACAGCGAGCCTGCTCTTGCTTTCCAGCTTGAGCTTGCTCGTCTGGGCAAGTTCCACATCAAGCCTGTCTTTACCGAGAACAAGAGTATCCACGTTTACGAGGGTATTGGCAAGAACGTGGACACTGACAAGCGATACTTTACTCGTGCTGTCATTCGTCCTGGCCGACTTCGAGATGAGATCCCTACTGCCGAGTATCTTATCTCGGAGGCCGATCGGGTCGTTAACGACATCTTTGATGCCCTAGAGATTATTGGCAACAACAACTCTGATCTGAACCAGGTCTTCATCAACTTCACCCCCGTGTTCCAGCTGCAGCCCAAGGAGGTCGAGGAGAGTCTGCAGGGCTTCCTTGACCGATTCGGCATCCGTGCTTGGCGCCTTCGTATCGCTCAGGTCGAGATCCGTATTATTTGCACTGACCCCCAGACTGGTGCTCCTTACCCCCTCCGTGTCGTCATCACCAACACCTCTGGTTATGTCGTTGATGTCGACATGTACGCCGAGCGCAAGTCGGAGAAGGGCGAATGGGTCTTCCACAGCATCGGTGGTACCCACGAGAAGGGTCCCATGCATCTTCTGCCCGTCTCGACCCCCTATGCCACAAAGAACTGGCTCCAGCCTAAGCGATACAAGGCTCACCTCATGGGCACTCAGTACGTCTACGACTTCCCTGAGCTGTTCCGACAGGCCATCCAGAACTCGTGGACCAAGGCCGTCAAGGTTCAGCCAAGCCTGGCTTCCCAGCAACCCAAGACTGGCGACTGCATCAGCTTCACTGAGCTCGTCCTGGATGATAAGGACAATCTTGACGAGGTGAACCGCGAGCCTGGCACCAACACCTGTGGTATGGTCGGTTGGATCTTCAGGGCCCGCACGCCTGAGTACCCCAACGGCCGCCGATTCATCGTCATTGCCAACGACATCACCTACAAGATTGGTTCCTTCGGCCCCAAGGAAGACGAGTTCTTCCACAAGTGCACGGAGCTGGCCCGCAAGCTGGGTATCCCCCGAATCTACCTGTCTGCCAACTCTGGTGCCCGTCTTGGTCTCGCCGATGAGCTCATGGGGCACTTCAAGGTTGCCTGGAACGATGCCAACAAGCAGGATTCCGGTTTCCAATACTTGTATCTTGACGAGGAGGCCAAGACCCGCTTCGAGAAGGACGTTATCACTGAGGAGATCTCGGAGGATGGTGAGAAGCGACACAAGATTGTCACCATCATTGGTAAGGAGGAGGGTCTTGGTGTTGAGTGCTTGAGGGGATCTGGTCTCATCGCCGGTGCCACCAGCCGTGCTTACAACGACATTTTCACCGTGACCCTGGTGACCTGCCGATCAGTTGGTAAGTTGAAATTCCGCAGATACGAGAAACGCTAGTCTAACTTTGTGCAGGTATTGGTGCTTACCTGGTCCGTCTCGGTCAGCGTGCTGTTCAGATCGAGGGCCAGCCTATTATCCTGACTGGTGCCCCTGCCCTCAATAACTTGCTAGGTCGCGAGGTGTACACCTCTAACCTGCAGCTTGGTGGTACCCAGATCATGTACCGCAACGGTGTCTCCCACATGACTGCCAACGACGACTTTGCTGGTGTCTCCAAGATTGTCGAGTGGATGTCGTTTGTGCCCGAGAAGCGCAACAGCCCCGTACCTGTCAGCCCCAGCGTTGACGACTGGGACCGTGATATCACCTACTCCCCTCCCCAGAAGCAGCCCTACGATGTCCGGTGGATGATCGAGGGTCGCGAGGGCGAGGACGGCTTCGAGTCTGGTCTGTTCGACAAGGACTCGTTCGTTGAGGCTCTTGGCGGCTGGGCTAAGACTGTTGTTGTCGGTCGTGCTCGTCTTGGTGGTATTCCCATGGGTGTCATCGCTGTCGAGACCCGATCGGTGGAGAACATTACTCCTGCCGACCCTGCCAACCCTGACTCTATCGAGCAGGTCAGCAACGAGGCCGGTGGTGTTTGGTACCCCAACTCTGCCTTCAAGACCGCCCAGGCCATCAACGACTTCAACAACGGTGAGCAGCTTCCTCTGATGATCCTTGCCAACTGGCGTGGTTTCTCTGGTGGCCAGCGAGACATGTACAACGAGGTGCTCAAGTATGGTTCCTTCATCGTCGACGCCCTCGTCAAGTACGAGCAGCCCATCTTCATCTACATCCCTCCGTTCGGTGAGCTCCGTGGTGGATCTTGGGTCGTTGTCGACCCTACCATCAACCCCACTGCTATGGAAATGTACGCCGACACTGAGGCCCGCGGTGGTGTCCTTGAGCCTGAGGGTATCATTGGTATCAAGTATCGCAAGGACAAGCAGGTGAAGACCATGGCCCGCATGGACCCTATCTACGCCGGCCTGAAGAAGCAGCTAGAGGACCTCAGCTTGTCCACGGAGGAGACCGATGAGATTAAGAAGAAGATGTCTATCCGTGAGAAGCAGCTGCTACCCGTCTATGCCCAGATCGCAGTGCAGTTCGCCGATCTGCACGACCGCGCTGGTCGCATGAAGGCCAAGGGTGTTATCCGCGACGCTCTGGAATGGACCAACGCCCGACGCTTCTTCTACTGGCGCCTCCGCCGTCGTCTCAACGAGGAGTACATCCTGCGCCGCATGACTTCTTCCATCATCAGCACCTCGCACAACCAGACTGCTGCTAAGAACACTGAGACTCGTGCCAAGTACCTGCACCTGCTCCGCAGCTGGTCGGGCATTGTTGAGTGGGAGAAGGATGACCAGGCCGTCACGGAGTGGTATGAGACGGAGCGCAAGACCATTGGTGAGAAGGTCGAGGCTCTCAAGTCCGAGGTCCTGGCGGCTGAGGTTGCCAGCGTGGTCCGAGGCCACGCCAAGGCGGGCTGGACTGGCGTGCGCGAAGTTCTGAGGGTCATGCCCGTGGAGGAGCGGGAGCAGATCCTCAAGTACCTCCAGCAGTAAAGAGGACGAATGTAGGAGGACATTCTTTGGGAGGTACTCCCAGTATGTGTTTTTAGAGGCGATTTATGCTGTTTATGGTTCACGTCACGTCTTTAAGACATTAGAAATGAGGGAGGATAGAGACAGTGGACGGGTTGTGTATGAGGCGTAAGGTACTGGATTTTTCTTCCATGTTCAATATCCATTTATTTGTCACAAGGGTTTGCTCGAGTTAATCATGATGGACAATGAGATTGAGGTCTATGCGCTTTGCCAGCTCGAGATGAATTGGGATGTTGTCTACAGGCATGACCAGTTTTCAGTTCTTTCCTCAATGGTTATTTCTCCAAAGTGCGTACTCTTGAGCTATATGAACTATAAAGGTGAGATTTTCTGTCCTTATAAGCTGGCTATGTGGTGCCATCTCTTCCCTTCTTTTATACAAGTGCCTGTTATAACAGACCTGCTCCGTTTTCTCAACCATGGTATTCTTCGACAGACGCTAAGCCTTCTTTGCAATTGCAAATTTTAGTCTTGTTGAATATAGTACCCCAATGCCTCAGAATCGCGCACCACCTGGTCCCCCAAGTGTTGTAGTAG
>JABFFE010000800.1:0-36618 GCA_013623625.1 Fusarium setosum | reverse complement strand
AGAAACCAGGATCAGAGTTTTCTTCCACTCAGTCAACGGTGCAGAATAAAGGACATTAGTCAAGAGGACAGCGGGATGAGCCATTTTGGCCCTGTAAATTTCCCAACGTCTGACCACGATCTGAGGAGAGCTCACCAGCAGGGATCGGCGAAGCTTGAGATGTAGCCAGATCCAGAAAGGGTCAAGGTTCCGGGGGGAGGGGGGGAGAAACCAGGATCAGATAAGATGGGGTGATTGATAAGATGAGATACGAGAGGGGGACCGCAATATGATCACGGAGTAAGACGGGACAGAGTTCAAGACCGAACTCGGCTGAAGATTGCGGCAAGAAGAGTTTCCCCTCGTGCAGTAGTATCGCGCGTGGAGAGTGATCGGCTGGTGTTTTTGCTGTATTTGCTGTATTTGCAACCTTTTTTATACAAGGGTCTGTCCTGCTGTGGCGTGGGTGGTAGTAGAATATCTTGGCAGGCTCGGCACTTAAAAATCGTTGGTTGGTCGGAGGGCATGGGTGGTCGAGTTGTCCAAGGGTTCTGACAACTCTGATTGGATGATGAACGGTTAAAGCCGCATTGTGGAGAAGATGGGTGGGCGGGAACTCGGGATTGACCCCCATCCCGTGAGATTTGTCCTATGGGAGTGAAGTATTGGGCTTAAGGTTGGTTTAGGGGCGTTTTATGCTTATTCTGTCGGCACTTTTGTGCACTTTTTCAGGGCTGAGGTCCCCAGACTTCAGGTGTGTATATCCGAGGGACGAGTGCTGTTGGAGGTTAAAGAATCACTATGTATGTCTCTCTATATATCCACCCGTTTTGTTTGAGTCTGTATGTCTTGTCTGAGCTGTGTATAGCGTGGGGTCCCAAAATCTGACTGAACCCTTGATCCCGTCTCATACCTTCGGAGATATGGGCACCAGTGCTGACCGAGTCCGACGACCAACTCCTCGTCTGATTGGGCTACACAGAAATAAAGTTGCATTCTTGTTAAACAAGACGCCGAAAAAAAGTGGACACGCCAAGGCTGCCGAGTCTCCTCGTTCCTCATGTGATACGTGTGTCCGTTTTAGTTGTGCGCAGGGCCTGTATAGTTTCATTCTAGACCCAACAGGGGGGAACAACTTGGCGCGGTCTCTGTTTCTCAGGCTTATCACCGTGAGCAATGATGATGTGCTGGGCTGTGCAAAGCTACCCCCCGTTCATAAGTCTCTGGCCAAAAAAAAGGAAACCGGAAAACTCGCCAAGATGGTTGATCTTCTCAGGTTTCAGACGCAGTAGCAGCTTACCACCGGCCCTCCTGCTTGCAGCAGCAGCATGGCCACCCCCCGTTGATCAGCAGGCGGGCGTTGGGATGAATTGCGATATTCCTTCTAGACAAGGAGGAGTCTGAGCTTTTTTAAGTGTCTTGCCCGTACATATAAAAGAAGGGGGGCCTGATGAGAGGTCTCGTAGATAGAGAGAAAACTTGAAGCCGATCTTGTACACACACACACACACACTCACATACACATCACACTAAAAAAAAAAGCCCTCAAATCATCACCCTCCCTTTATTAATCCCCCTAATCATCATGTCCCAAGCGACCCTGCGCACCGAGCGCCTCGAGCTGGTGCCCCTCGGCCCAGACCACGGCGACTACGTCTACCAGCTCGACTCCGACCCAGAAGTGATGAAGTACATCGGCTACGGCAAGCCACTGAGCGCCTCCGACTCTACAATCGTCCACAAGCTGCTCCTCGAGACGGCATCCTTCGGCTCCGGGCTGGGCTGCTGGGCCGGGTTCGCGGGGGGCGAGTTCGTCGGGTGGTGGGTGCTGGCGCCGAGCCAGAGCAGCGACACGCCGCCGCAGGTCAACAGGAAGCGCGTCGAGTTTGGCCTGCGGCTGCTGCCCAAGTTTTGGGGCCGGGGGTACGCCAAGGAGGGCTCTCGGGCCATTGTCAAGCACGGGCTGGAGGAGCTGGGCGTGGACGAGGTTTTCGGCGAGACCATGGCCGTCAACGAGGGGTCGAGGGCCATCATGGCCAAGGTGGGACTCAGGCACGTCCGCACCTTTCACAACAAGTACGACAACCCTCCCCCCGGCATCGAGGAGGGCGAGGTGGAATACCGCATCACCAGGGATGAGTGGCTGGCGCTGGACCAGTGCAGGAAGTAAGGAGTAGGATGGAAGGGTTTAGGGCGTTTTGTTTTTGTGTGAATTGATTACTGCGGTTGTGAATTTCAAAGTATAATGTGGCCTTGTTGATCATCTGTAAAAAGGAAGCCTGTGTTTAATGCCATGTGGAACTTGAAAAAATCACGTCCGTCTTTGCCCCCGTCCATGTGAAATGGATACCGTCGAGTTCCCGATCGTGCGGATCATCGGCCTTGTGCGTGTGGATGTGTGTCAGGTGTGTGTTCATCACCCCTTTGGTCGAGAAATGTCGATGGTGTTGGTTCGAGGTAGTATTGTAGGGCGACCACCACGCGGTCGGTGGGCTAGGACCAGGATAAACGGGATATTCCGTGTGAATGTCTGAGACTTTGCTTTCTATAGTTACATGTGATTATTCATTTTCTTGTCCGTGAGGCCGTCGTTCCAAGTTTGGGACTACAGCCGTGGGCAGCCGTGGGGGAACCGCGCCCTCTTGGATGTTGGCCGAGGAAAGAATACTTTGCCGTTGAAAGCTAGGATGGGTGAGACATCTGTGGCCCAGAGTGGGAGATATCCCGTCGTGGGGGGGAGGGCTGTTGGTTGCTTTGTTTGCTTGGCATAGGTGGGTAATGGGCTGGGGCTCAATATGGACATGATCAGACAGTCCGGGCATAAGTTGGATATAGGCCGTTGTCTGGACTAAGTTGTGATTGGATGGTTTTCCTGGACTTTGCCAAGAGGGTCACGGCATGCCTGCCCCGGTGGGAAGCCATGTGGGAACGGAGAGTGAGGAAGAGAGAGAGCATGAACCTATTCTGCGGGTGGGCTTATAGCAGGGGTCATCACATCACATCCCAGGGCCAAGATTGACCATGCGGTTTGTTGTTGGCGGTCCAAGAGACTAATGACTGGGCAGTAGCTGAATATTTTTTTTAGTACGTGGGACACTTCGGAGCTGACCTGTTTTACCACGAGTTTTACTCGCAACACCCAAGACCGTTGCAGTCGTGATTGGATCTTATCCATCAATCAGATTAGATAAAAATTTTTCTTTTCCTCTCTTCCGATCTCGGGTTCCGCCATCCCCCACTCGTTCGCCACTCTTTTTTAATCTGATTCTCGACCAGGTGAATCGGTTGTTTTCGCATCGGCAAGTGCGGGAAAGCAGGCCATTTTCGGCATACATACGTGTGTGTCCCCATTAGCTTCCCTTACCATGTCAGTGGCTTGTCCCGCTCTACCTACAGACTGGGGTTTTGTTAGCTAGGAACCAACAGAGAACAAGACGGTGATTGTGATGCTTATAGAACTCAAGTCAGATGGGCTTCGGTCCAGGGTCAGGGTCCAGATGCGTTGCGTACATTTAAGTCGAGGTTAAATATTGCCCACTCCGCTCTTCTGCCTCCTCCCCAGCTCTTTTTTCAGTGTGACATTCATTACAACTCTTTTTGCTGGCCCCTTCCCATAGAGTCAAGTCCCCCCCTCCAGCTCAACAATGTCAATCCTCGACAAGATCCGTGGTCGCGAGTCGGCGGTCAACGACGAGGCCCATCCCACCGCTGACCCGGAGAGCAATGTCGTGAGCAACACCGTCGTCACCAACGACAAGGAGGCCGGCGGTGCTGCTGCCGGCTCAGAGCCCGTCGACGATGCCACCTCGGACGAGGCTCCCAGCGAAAAGGCCCAGCGCGGTGTCCAGGAGATTGAGGCCATCACGCTCGTCTGGAGCAGGGGATCTCTGGCTGCCATCCTGTGTCTGTATGTTCTCTTAACGCCTCACTCTGTATTTGACTGTAACTAACATCATCCAGCATCTGGCTTCTCTTCCTCGTCAGCGGCTTCCGCGTCGCCATCCTCGCCAACCTGACCCCCGTCCTCACCAGCGAATGGACCTCGCACTCCCTCCTGAGCACCATCTCCATCGTCGCCGACTCCATGACCTCGGCCTGCTACATCCCCCTGGCCAAGATGCTCGACACCTGGGGCCGTCCCGAGGGCTTCCTCCTCATGGTCTGCTTCTCGACCCTGGGCATGATCCTCATGGCCGTCTCGCAGAACCTCGCCACCTTTTGCGCCGCTCAGGTAAATACATCCTAGTATCTAAACCCTTCCTGAGCGCTAACCACCTTCAGATCTTCTACTCTGTCGGCTGGAGTGGCCTCATCTACTGTGTCGGCGTCCTCGCCGCCGACGCCAGTAGCCTCCGCAACCGAGGCCTGACCTTTGCCTTCACCTCGTCGCCCTACATGATCACGGCCTTTGCCGGCTCCAAGGCCGCCGAGTCGTTCGTCAAGCAGGTCAAGAGCTGGCGCTGGGGCTTCGGCGCCTTCACCATCATCCTGCCGGCCGTCACGCTCCCGCTCTTCTTCGTCCTCAAGTATCACCTCAGGATCGCCAAGAGGCAGAACCTGCTCACCTACCAGAGCAGCGGCCGCAGCTTGACGGAAAAGGTCTGGTGGGGCATTGTCAACTTTGATCGTGAGTGACACAACTCAGAAACATCTTCCCGAACGTAGAGTGTACTAATGCTTTCAGTCCTCGGCGTCTTCCTCTTTGGCGCCGGCCTTGTCGTCTTCCTCCTGCCCTTCACCCTCGCCGCCTCGGCCCCCCACGGCTGGAAGACGGGCTACATCATCGCCATGATCGTCGTGGGCTTCATCGTCCTCGTCCTCTTCGGCCTGTACGAGTCGCTCGTCGCCCCCGTGCCCTTCCTCGAGCGCCGCTTCATCACCGACCGCACCGTCCTCGCCGCCTGCCTCATCGACATGACCTACCAGTGCTCCTACTACTGCTGGAACAACTACTTCATCTCCTTTTTGCAGGTCGTCAGCAACCTGACCCCCGCCGAGGCCGGCTACGTCAACTCGACCTTCCAGGTCGTCTCGGGCGTCCTCCTCTTCATCGTCGGCTACGGCGTGCGCCGGACGGGATACTTCAAGTGGCTCTTCTACTGGGCCGTGCCCCTCTACATCTTCGCCCTCGGCCTCATGATCCACTTCCGCCAGCCCAACCAGTACATCGGCTACATCGTCATGTGCGAGATCTTCATCTCCATGGGCGGCGCCGTCTTCATCCTCATCATGCAGGTCGCCGTCCTCGCCGCTGTGGACCATCAGTACGTCGCCGCCGCACTTGCGACTCTCTACGTCGCGGGCAGCATTGGAGGTGCCGTCGGCAGCGCCATCTCGGGCGCCATCTGGACAAACACCTTCCTGCCCGCCCTCATGCGCAACCTCCCGTCGTCCGAGCTGCCCAACGTCATCAACATCTACGGCCAGCTGACCACCCAGCTCTCGTACCCCGTCGGCAGCGAGGCCCGCATCGCCATCCAAAAGTCGTATGGCTACGCCCAGACGAGGATGCTTGCTGCTGGTGTCGGCATCATGTCTCTGAGCTTCATCTGGGTCTTTTTGATGAAGAACCTCAACGTCAAGAAGACCAAGCAGACCAAGGGCACTGTTTTCTAAGCAACTCAGGGAGGAGGGTGGTGCTACGCTGGCAGGAGGACATATCTTTCATCTGTGTAATATCTAAAGTACCGAGTACGTCTAGATTGTTTAGTAACTATTAATACCAAGCCGAGTTTGTGGGGTTTAAGCTCTGGGTCAACTTAACGTGCTCTTACTGCATCTGCAATGTGGCATTTCTCTGGGAGGGAACGGGACATGATATGCATCCCGCATTGCAAGTTTATTACAACTGATTTAGTGAATGAGCATCGCTACCCTGTTGCTGAGTTACTGCAAGAACCTATAACCATCATGAAAGGCACTGGGTATGATACACACTGCCTTCGCTGCATGTTGCTTCCTCCGTCGTTGCTGGACTGCTTTGATAGACCGGTTGCATATGAATAAAGAACGTATGTGAATATGCTCGTGCCTAGCATCAAAACATATCACAGACAGAAGCATCTCTCGCTTGCATGGTGTTTGTCTAGAGAAACCCAAGCCACCTATAGAGGCAGTGACTCTGAGGAAACTCTCGCCAGTGCCTCCGCCCCTGAGAATGCTGGTTATGATGTTCGGCTGGGGCATAGGAAACGTACGAAGCTGGGCGCACTTCAACTGAATAGTGAAGCGGTTGCCGCAGAGTCATCAGGCAGGTAGACTACTAGGTATATACACGGTCTCCTGGTAGGCCCGGTAAGTACAGCCAACCACATTATGTTCAACATGCAACGCTACGTGGACGCAAATAGCAAGATTGTCCATGTCCATTCAGATCTTCATCCATGTATTCATTTCCATCCGACTTTCGCTATAGAAGCAACTTCTATAATAATCTTACTTAAATCGTGTCAAAAAACCGGTGCTTCCTCCGCCACCTCGCAGCTCGGCAGCGGCCACCCGAGTTGCAACTTTTTCAGACCGTTCCCAATGTGAGTTAAACAGAAAAATGCCCTGCCAACGCCGGACACCTCGGCGCCCATTCTGTGCCGGGCCCTAGCTTTGCTCTGCTCTTTCGTCCGCGGCTGGACTTAGTAGACCTTCTTCTTCTCGTCGATGCTGAACTGGCCGGGGCCGCTGTTGACCAGGAGGAGGAGTCCGCCGACGATGGACAGGATCTGGAAGAAGTCGTACTTGGCAAAGTCCTTGTGGGGGTGGTGCTCGTGAAGCTATTGAGTGCGTCAGTTATCCGATCCATCTTGTACAGATTCTGCGTCCAAAACTTACAGTCCAGAAGTTGTTCACCAGGAGGTTGAAGATGCTGAGAATGACAACCAGCAGAGTGGCGCTGTACTTGGCCTTGAATCCAACGACAACCATGACGCAGGCGACACCGCCGAGCGACGAGACAATGACACGCCAGAGGGACCATTGGCCGCTAAAGACGAAGCCAATGAAGAGGAAGATGAGCAGGACACGGCCAGCCAGCTGGAAGTACATCTTGCGGTCCTTCTCGTCGATCTGGGGGAGACCGGCGAAAGCCTTGGTCTTGCGGACCCACGAGTCGGACAGAACCATGACCAGGCCGCCAATAACGGAAAGGTTTCGGAGGAAGAAGTTGAGGTCGAAGATGAGGCCGTAGCCGAGGGCCTGGGTGATGACGACGCCCATGAGGCCGGCAACAGCATAGTCGGAGTGTTTTCGGATGATGACCATGGTGGAACAGGTGAACATGGCCACAATGTTGGCGAGGAGGAAAAGGTGCGTAATGCCGGAAGGAACTGTCATCAGTGTTAGAGACGAGGCTCTACTCGGAGGGGAGTGGTTCGCAATCTTACTGTGTCTGTAATCCCTCAGGTACAGCAGCTGGTCAGACCATTGAGTGATGATGCGGAGGGCATCCTCAAAGAAGGTCACGACGATGAGGAAGCGGCCAATGGCTGGAAGATAGCTGTCAACCAGGGGTAACGGGTCAGCTTCTGGAGCTCCAACGGGGAGGGGGCCCTCAACAAAGGGCCAGTGAGGCTGACTTACGGCTTCACAGGCTCGCTGAAGGTATCCAGCGCGTCCTCAATCTTGCTGGTATAGGGCCGGACCTGGTCGAGAAAGCTCTCGCTCTGCTGAGGATCGGCGCTCTGCGCGGCACCATAAGGCGCGGGGCCGCCGAGGCCGTAGCCAGAGTTGAATCGCTGGGACATTGCGGGAGAGGATTAAATGAATCTTGCACCAGTGCAGACCTGCTGACGATGATTCTCGATGGCGGCAGCAGCGGTCGTTGTCGTTATCGTCGTCGTGGGGTGATGTGGTGCAAGGAAACAAGACGAGGGACCTCGAAGCTCGAGAGCTCTTTGGATTTCTTGTCTTGGAGCTGGGCGAAAGGTGGGATCGCCCGAAGAATGGGAAAACGGTAAAACGGCGTTGGGGAAGCTGGACAGACGACGAAGAAGAAATGATAGAGAGCGAGCAAAAGGGCAAGGAGAGACAAAAAGGGAAGAGGACGAGGCGTTCGAGGCGAGCTGTCCTTTGTGGTTTCAATTGCAGACGATGACCTCAGAGAAGGAGGGCTAGTCTAATTGTACAACGGTGTCCTTTCGAGATCCCGTGATGATGCAGGTCGACGAGCCCACTTTTTAGCTCCCTTGGGCGAGTCTCCATTGGTAGGCTGTGTACCTATGTCATGCCGGAGACAACTCAGACAAAGCAAATGCGACGCGGCAATCGAGGTACCATTCGGCTGCGCAGTACACAAGCTTGCCGAGTGCCTTGACCTCGTACAGTAGTACCTGCACACGGCCCCCCAGCTCTGGCCTTGCCCCAGCCACCAGGCCCGGGAGCTAGTGACTCCAAGAATGGAAGCTTTACAATGGACGCTATCTCAGTGGCGCACATGTCTCCCGACACTTTTCAGCTTTCGGACCTGCACAGCCGAGCCCAATGGGGAAGCTAGTGCGCTTCAATCTATTCCAGAGGGTTGAATATACGCCTTTTCTATATGAGACTCTGGGTTGAATTACAGTACTCGTTAAACTCTTTAGCATCCATGCAAACCCTTCCAGTCAGCTTAGCCAGGCAACGACCATACCCAATCCGCAACAAGCTCATGACTTGTCCGGAAGGTTCAATACTCAACACATCCCAAGAGCCCATTCAACTCCCCCTTGGCAGATCTATAATCTTCAAGCCGCCCGTCTCATCATACTCGACTCTCCCTTCGTTGACAGCTCTCTGCATCTCCTCTCGCAACACGGTGCGTTCGCCCGAGGCTGGATCCCATTCCCAGCCCTCTTTCATCCACATCCACCTCAGGTACGCTCTCAGCTCTTTGTCGTCTGGCCGAACCCTCATCCACTCGGGCTGAAACTCTGGCTCCCGCCCGCCGCCGTTCCAGTCTGTCGCTCGGCCGAGCAGTTCATCTCGACAAAAGATGCGCCAGCTGTCGATGGCATACTTGCCCTTGGTAAGATGACCGATCTCCCAGGCTTCGAGGTCATCTACATCTTCCTCCGAGGTTGATAGGCTGTCATCCGGGTCTTGTAGTATCCTTGCTGAAGGGTCAAAATCTCTTCGGTCGTAATTTTTCACCTTGTAGCGTTTACCAGCCTTCGGCGGGTCGTGTAAAAAACCTCGAGCATACTTTTGCATCAAAGCAACCCGATGGACCGACAGCCCAAGGTGGCGTATCATGCCAACAAGCTCATCGGTATTCGCAGAGTCGGCAACCTCACTTGGAGTGGGAAACCGTTCTTTGAATTTGTAGAATACAGGGATAGCATGTAGCCCTTTTGTTCGAATCAGGAACGTAACGGCAATCAATAGCCAGAACGGTTCATGTGCAAACACCTCTTGAATAAGGCCAAAAGTTGGTGAGGTGAGTGGCGCAAAAGGCACCGCAGATACCGTGCCACGCGGTGGGCGCTTCTTTGTCAGAGGTTTCTTGTCCTCTGGGGCCGAGGCTGGTGGTGTAAAGTATGGAGACGTTGTGGTGACATGTTTCACGGACAGGCCCCAGTCTTCTAAGAAGGCTTCTTCTTGGCCAGAGCTATCCGCTTCAACAGGATCATTGGGGCTGAGTCTCCTGGGCTGCTGGCCCGTGGCATTGCTGATAAAGCTGCCATGTTCAGATATTTGAGGCGCCTCAGAGATAGGTGCCTGGGCAGAGGTGAAGGGTAATTGAGATGGAATGCTCCACTTGTAGCTTTCTTTTGGGCGTTGTTCTTGAGGCTGGTCGGACCAGTAGTGAGAGGTTGTGAGACGACCCTTCGCCTCCGCCGGTGGCTGTTGACAGGACAAAGCCTCCGAGTCATGCCGCCGCTGGTTATCATCCAGCCCGGCAGTTGACGGTGGCCGGATTTCCGGGTCGTGCTCCAGCTCCTTCGCCCGAGCAATAAGCCGATCGGTCGTCTCCCACGGCTCGGAGGTCGGTGCAGAATTCCAGCCGTGTAATATCCGCGACACGTACTCGAGCACATCTTGTCCATCCAGACTCTGATAGTCGTAGCCACAAACTCGCCGGAGGGATTCGGCGCAATCAATCAGATAGTGCCAATCTTGAGCGCCTGCAACCAGGCTGAGCTGGAGGAGCTGCTGCGTCTCGTTTGGAGCCCGACCTGATTCGATGACGTCGGCGAGGAAATCCCGGGCATCTTGCCATACATCGAAAGTGCACAGCGTGTCGTGGCCGAAGCGTGACAGGGCGGGGTCGGACATGTCGATCAGTGATGGAGAAGTCAAGCAGACGAGCATGCATGAGGAAGTAGGGTGAAAGCTGGCATGGTGGTGCTGATGAAAACCGGTTCTTGATGTGATGTTGGTCGATAGCATACAGATAAATGGTGGAGTTAAGCAAGGGGAAATCTTCCTAATGCGAGTAGCGACAGGGTTATGAACATTAACAAGGCGATCGGGAAGGGCGCAGTTTATGACAGCCTTGCTGGGCGTTTACTTGGTAGATGCCGGAAGGAACTGTCGTTTTCACGGTGTGAATGTGAGGTCAGGTGAAGCAGATGGCTTGGTGCAATTGAGACCTTGCGAGTGCCATTTTAATAGGAAGAATAGATATACTATAATATTCCGTCAAAAATTCGAAAGCAACGTGTCCAAGTATCTTTTCAAAGATGAGGCGTTGCTTGATGACTCGATTTCAGCAGCCACACAACTGTTATCGTTGCTTTCAAACTCACCCAGGCAGCACCGCCTCGGCACCGAGGCTGAGATTAACTGGGCCGCATTACTCATTCGTGTATCTCTAGGCACAACGAATCTTCGGCACTGTGCTCCGCGCCGAGTCAGAAAACCCCGAATGGAGACCCTCGAAGAATAAAATCGGCCGTTCGGTCTCGAGCGAGGAAATGCTATAACCCGAAGAGTTTGGCGTTGGCGTCTGCGTTGGTGAATTCACCGTCGGGCAAAGAACGGAGAACGGGGATGGAAAATAAGGCCCTCCACGTGTCCTAGCGACTGGGTTGTGTGCGCCTGCGCCCAGTGCACCACCCTTCACACGCTGGAGCGGCACCATTTCTTCACTGAGTCCAGGGACCGTCAGGGTCGGGTCTCGGCATGGAAGTGCCGCTCGTTCCCTGCGTTGCTGGGGACTGGCGGGTACACACCTCCCAGACCTGTTTTCACTCACCTGGTACTTCACCTTGTCCGCACTCACCACAAATTTCGTGGGTACAGCCTTGGTACTCGACCGCCCCTGGCAATGGGTAGCTGCGGTCGCGAAACACCTGGACAGGTCGCGTGATGCCGAACGACTGTGGAAGTGATGTGGAAGGCAAAAGACTGTCGTAATTGGAAGTCGCCGCCGTTGAAGCGCAAAACAAAAGCCCAAGATCAAATTCTCAGCCAGGCAATCATTATTGCTACCAAACACACCATCTCTCTTCACGACTCTCTTATCTCTCTCTCCCCAAAGACTCCCTACAGTACAGTGTGCAAGCAGGTGGGCAAACGAATCCGCAATCAATCAAGTGACGCCGTTGTTCCTCCATCCTCCGCTTTGAATCACGCCAAACGCCCAACTCAGCCTAGTCCTCCAATTGGAACCTTCCACAGCGCGGTGCCCGGCCAGGTCGGACCACCATCACAGGTCACGTGCGCCCGTCGATCGCCCCGACTCGATCCGTTGCCAGTCTTTCGCCTTGCCTCGCCTCGCCTCGCCGCCTCCGCTCCGCTCTCATTTCTATCTTCCTCCCGCCATCCCGCCCACCGCGCCGTCCCCGTTCCTACAGAACCTGTATCATCACCATCAGCATCATCCAAGAGATGAGTAGTCGCGGCGGTAAATTAGCCCCAGAAGTCAATCGGTAAGTTCTCGCCAGTCTGCGCCCGTGTTGCACGCCAGCAATGAACCGGTGCCCTACGCCCATCCATCACCCATCACATCTCGACCCCGACCGCCCCCCTGCGACCACCTCTATAACCTCTATCAGATATGGCTAACCGTTCACTACAGAGCTCTGTTCGTCAAGAACTTGAGGTATGCTGCGAGCGACGTCCCAGTGCCCGATCTCCGACTAATCGATGCCGATTTAGCTACAACGTCACTCCGGAGGAGTTGTTCGACCTTTTCGGAAAATTTGGCCCAATTCGGTATGCACAGCCCCCGAGAACCGCAGCGACATCAACGAACGCGATTTCGTCACGTCGATTCGAGCCGCGCATGACTATGCATGTACTGACCATCTCTGCAGCCAGGTTCGACAGGGTATTGCGAACAATACCAAGGGCACGGCCTTCGTTGTCTATGAGGACGTAATGGATGCGAAGCAAGCCTGCGACAAGCTCAACGGCTTCAACTTCCAGAACCGCTACCTCGTTGGTGCGTTTTCCTGGTTCGGCTTGTTCTCGAGTTCTACGCTCTCGGACATTGCCTCGGACGTATCCTCGGATTTGGACTTGCGCTGACAACAATCACAGTACTATACCACCAGCCCGACAAGATGGTCAAGTCAAAAGAGGACCTCGAAGCCCGCCGCGAATCTTTAGCTCAGCTCAAGAAACAGCACGGTATCGATTGACAATCCGACCGGCCTGTAGATAGCCTGCCTAGGAAGTCGACTTCCTCGTCTGCAGGCCGGTCTTCGTCTTCCCCTACACCTCCTTCGCCGGATCCGAAGACGATCCTCCGAAAAGGCAGGCCGCCGACCAACAAAGCAACTACCAAAAGCCGCGCAGCCCCTCGAGTTGTTCGCTTCGACGATGGACTGCGACCTGCACTTCAGCCATGTGCATAATGGATGTATCCTTATTGTATCTCTTTATGGAGGGGGCTCTAAACAGGGCCCAAATACGCATCAGCTTTGGGTGGTTTTTATGGTTCGGACTCGCCTGATATCGCACACCTCTCCTTTTACGGTTCTGGGATTTGGTGGACTGGGGAAATTCAAGGTTGATTCAGCAAGTGGCGACATGACCAGTCACAAACTGCTTTATGGGGACCTGGCCTGGGATAGGCCTGATGACGTCTTTGCCTGTGGATAGCTTTCCGTGGTGTTTTCGTGTGTTTGTTATCTTCTCTTGAAAGCCTTGGCCACAAGATGCCAAGCTGTTTTCATCGTCGCAATCTGCTTGATGGGTTCGAGACCGTACAGATTTGTGACGTTGATTGGCCTTGTCTTTGCCTTTTTTTCTCGTTGGGCTTTGATGGTTGCGCATTACCGAAATCGATGTTTACCTGGACGAGTGAGACGGAATGGGAAACACGCATGGGATTAGAAACATGAAATCAGTTTGATCCTATGACTACCGAGGTCAATTCTCCTGGAGGGTTGATTCACTGATTGAACTTGGAATATGTATGTGTGTCAACAGTTGGCCGCCGCCGTGATATTGCTCGATCCGGAGGGACCTGAAGGGCTCCATTCCTTACGTGAATGTTAAAGGACGAAAACAGCCTAACAGGCATGTTGACAGGATGGATTTGAGAATTCGCAAAGGTTCTACCTTCTAACTACGTTTAAAGTCTTTATCTTCGCTCCCAAACCTGCTTGCCCTACATTGGCTGTGGCCCCCAACGCGAGCCTTGTTGGTCTGCATTACCAAGTCTTTCGATAAAGTAAGCCGGGGCCTTTTCAGACCTTTTGCCCCCAAAGTATACTGCAAGTTGAATACATGTCATGCTGGTCGACCCGAGACGGCCTCCGTTCAAATATGACATGAACTTCGGTGAGCCGCAACGGACACCGGAGCAGCCGTGACGGGGTGGCCGAAACTGTACGTCGACTACCAACAGCCAAGTTATCCGTTGAGGAGTCTGACATGGAGCTCCTGTTGGGGGTTTTCAGCCCAGAAACCCGACAGTGTGGTTCTCATCCCGGTCTCTGGTGCCCAAGTCCCGCCACCAACAGAAGATTCAATGCAGAGCTCCCCGTAGTAGTCACGCCGCAAAATGCCGCAAATGTGCAGACGTGGAGGTTGGAGTCCTCCTGAAGGTCAATGGGTTCAGTACCGTGAGATTCGAGTATTCTTGTCTTGTGTAGACGTAGCTTTGGGGAGAGTATCAAGAGCCCTTCATTCTCACTTCGCCCACCAAGGCCATCTCTCGACAGCCATGCTGCTTTCAAAAGAACAAGTTCAGACTTGAACTATAGATAAAACAAATCTCTTGAAACAAGATGATGCCTCTCGGAGGACTTGGTCACTTGACCAGATGGGTATGCGAAGTGACTCCGTCAAGCGGAGTTGGGAGGCATGTGATCCAGCAACGTCTTCCACGTCACATTGTGGATAAGCTGCATCAAGGAGCAAACAGACTGCAGCCTCGGTTTTTTCTGTTGCTTCCAAGAAAGAAAAATCCTCATCTTGGCGTCGGGTTCTGCCGTCCGCCAGACGTGGTGTCGTCTAGTTGGAAAACGCCTTGCCAGAGAAGGACCCAAAAAACAGACCGGAGGGCACGTCCAGGGTCGCATCAAGCGCGGCCGTGGATAAAGCAGGCAGAAGAGAGAGAGGAAGAAACAAAGTATGAGTAAGTAGCCGAAGTGGAAAGAGATGCTGAAGGCTGAGAGAAAGATACATAAGAAAATCCATGTCGAGAGGTGGTCGCAGAAGAGGCCGCGGCGGCGGCCGTGGAGCGCTGTGAGTGGTGCTCTAAGCGCCAGAGGGTGGGTGGGCAGCGCAGTGGAGAGATGGGGGAGGTCTTGGGAGTGGGCTTGTGGCTGAGCCAGGGAGGCTTTGAACGGTGAACCAACCCCAGTTTGGGTTGACCCATTATCACTGCTGGGAAAACACCTGGGAAAATGCATTCGCAGTGAGCCTGCTTTCGGTAAGTGACTAAGTGGTGAATCATGCTAGAGGCGGCTTCGCTTTCATATGTTTTGTGATGTTTCAAGGACCTGGGATGGAGAGGTATGAATGTGCAAGATGACATGGAGTGGACGGGAATTTGGCCCAACAAACCTCTCTATTAGAGGAAACCTCCATCAAGAAATAGCCCCCATCGACAGACCTTCCTCAAACAGCAAGATATTGTATGCACTCTCTCAATCATCTGCCGAAGGATTCGATCCTTCCACTTCCCAATGTGGACACTTACTTCCCTGCCTACCTGCCTGTCACTACTATTAGGTGCTGCATATGTAGGCAGGCACGGTGCTCCGCTAAACCCATCGTCATAATGCACCAGCAGTGCGGCTGCACCATACCACCTTCAACTTCACAGCCACGACCCAAGCTCCCCCAGCTCTCATGCAGACCTAGAGACCGCACCATCGACCTGAACGCACCTTTCGGGCCCATGATATTTGCTCCGTCCGCAATGGTGAATATAATGTCCCGCTGTTGCCATGGTCATGGTCGTGGTGCCCTGACCCCATGCGTCCTTCTCCCCGGCCTCCATCGAGGCTCATCACCAACCATCCACGGCCGCAGTTGGGGTCTCATATATACAATATCGACCCCGATACTCTCTATAAAGCCAATTCTGAGTCCGCCTTGAAGCCTTTTATTTATTCCTCTCGCCCTTCACACCCTTTGCACTTCCTTCCAGGCCAATGTCTCCTCCTGTGTCTCGCTTCAGCAAGCTATCACTCGAGAGCATGCGTCCCGAAACCAGCTCTCGTTCTCGGGCACAGTCCCAGGCCTCGGAGCCGGACCAGCCCTCTCAGAATGAGTCAAGCTCTGAGTCAGAGATGGATTCCGACAGCTCCGACTTTGACGATGATAGCTCAGAGTGTGACGATGACGAACCTTCCGTGGTTCGGTCGCCAACCAAGCTCACATATCTTGTCGACCATCTCCCGGAAGCTACCCAGACCACTGTCCGCGATACATTCAAAGAGCCTCCAAGGATTGCCTTACAGAAGTGCCGCCGCATCGATAACACCTATGCGTTCCAGATGACAGAGCTTGTCACCCGCTCCATCCGGATCCGCGCCCCGGGAGATGGCACATCAAGCCTGAGTTGCTCGTGCCGGAACGATAAGGAGCCTTGCCAACATCTCCTCTGGCTGCTTGATCAGATCGTCAAGCAGACTCTGTACGACCATGACCTCACCAAGCCCCTCAAGATGAACCAGGACGGCTACGCTGAGGAAATGGGCGACCCCTTTCAGCAGATTGCCAACTACCACCTCGATGTCCTCGCCGATGGACTGCACTGCCATCTAGTTACCCCAGACTCGGAATATGCCAACGAGCCCGATGTCTACCGAGCTCAGGAAGCCCGAGAGATGCTCGCCTCCATCTTTGACACAGATCCCGAGGATTTCCGCCCAGATATTTTCAACAGACTCTCTCTGGGAAAGAAGATCCTCAAACGCCACGACCTCGAGCAAACCATCTTCCGCATGCTCCTGGACAACCACCACTTCTTCCACTACTTCCGCTCCTTGTCTCGCCCCACAGACCTAATCAACGACCCATTCCACAAGCTGACCCAGCGAATCGACCACGTTCTCCGCGATCTCGACGCCTTTGCTGCAAACCCGTCTGCCGAGTCTGAGTCCCCCCGTGACGTCCCCTGGGCCGCCTCCCACATCCTCGGCTGCACTCGACGTATGCGCCATGAGATCTACACTCGCGACCGGCCCCTCTCGGCGCGCGAGGCCCTCTCTGCAGCCCGCAGCCTAGTGCACATACTAGACTCGGTCGTGTCTCGCAACCGGGACCAAGGCCAGCCTCCTGCTCCTCGCGTTGATCGTAATCTGTACCTGCGTCTCATCGGTGATCGCGACCAGGACTTTGTTCTCGGTGTGCTGGGCTTGATCCCCGAAGCTGCGAGCCACTTCCTGCATAGCCTGGAGGCGATCCTTGACCGAACTGAGGTGTTTGGGGCGCCGGCCGGCTACGTGGGGCGATTCCGCTCCATGCTAGGGAGGTTGAGGGCGTCAAGCACAGGGTCTGCGCTCAAGCGGCCCGTCCAGGGCCAAACGGGAGGGCGGAGGACGAAACGGATCAAGTGAAGGTTATTAATGGGGCTGGTTTTTGATGACCCGAATGCTGTTTTTGGTGATGGCGTGTGTACTTCTTGCTTATGAAAATGAATACTATATCAATTCAGTACTGACTATCTGCGTGCTAGACTACGGAAGTGGAGATGTGTACCTCTGGCTAGCATTTAGAAATTCACCGGGCTGTTGTTCCTCCTCTAATGGTGTTACTCTGCTGTTGTACGAGCTGCTCTGTCTTGAAATAAAGCCGTGGTTGTCTCAAACATCAAGCCCAGCCTCGTCGCGGAAGGCTTCGAGCTCCGCCAAAACTTCTTTCAAGGTGGGCCGGTCATAGTAATTCTCCTCCCAGTTACCGTTCTTCATGCCTTCAATCCTCTGCTTGAGCCACTGTTCCGATGCTTCAATCTCCCTCGACCACCAGTCCCGCGCGGTCTGCTGAACCTTGTCGGGGGTGGAGAGACCCATCTTCTCGTACTTGCGCAGAACGAGTTTGTTCTGCTCCCTCACGATCAGTCTGCTTAGGCCTGTCTGCCTTCCACGCGTGCAGCGATCGATGAGGCGCTGTATAGCTGCAGGAGTTCTGGTGTATCCTGGAAACTCAACGAGAGGCTCCCATATATACGATAGCCAGGCTGCGGCTCTCTGGGGGGCGCTGTTCCCTTCAAATATGCACCACAATACACGACCTAGCATATATACTTCGCAAGCCTCCTGCTCTGTCGGAGTCAGGCAGGCCCAAGGGACATTGTAGCCCTTCGATGGCCACATATACTCCTCGCTTTCGCCCATTGTCTCCCAGCCCGGCAGCATTTCAGTCAGCAGGTCTGCGTACTTTTCGCTGACTTCCAATGGAATCTCCTCGTCAATCGCAAGCAGCCTTACATACTCGAGGGCGTTAACCTCTGGGGCTGCGAATTCGCACCACACCCCGCGCTGCTCAAAGTCAACCATGATGGCATCTCGAGAAGCCGATAGCACAATGTTATCCAGTCTGAGATCCGGGTAGAAGACATCAGACGTCCCACGGAGATGGACTAGTGCTGAGGCCAGCTGAAGTGACCACTTCGTCTCGTCCGCTAACGACACCATGTTGTGTATGCGCAGGAAAGGAATGAGGTCGCGAAGACTCCCGTGGGTATGGTATTCAAGAGTAAATCCGACAACTGCAATCTTACTCCCAAAGCTGCACTTTTTTGTGACGAGGTGGACAGGCCGAGCAACAATGTTGGGATGGGGTGGGATAGTGAGGAGCTGCTTCAGTTCATGATAGAGGTACTTGGTGTAGCTGGTCAGGGCCTTGAAAATCCACGTCTTGCCTTGGATCTTGACAAGACAAACACTATCATGTAGCTGTGAGACGTACGACACGTCACTGATATCGATTGTCGGCGGGAGTTGGACGTCACTCCCCCAGAAACTCTCAAGGCGTGAGGTGGACAAGAGTTGCCGCTCCAGGTAATGCGTCGGGGCGACCGAGACCTCTGCATCTTCAACATTCACGGGAAGGTTTTTGAAGACGATCCTAGACCCAAAGGGAATATCCTTGAAGATCTGAGCTGGGTCCTGTTGATGCGATGTCCAATGCTGAAGGATGCGGAGCACATGACGTGTGATACCAAGGTGCGCAATCCGCTTTCCGCTCGTGGTATGAAACGCCACATCAACGTCAAGAACACGACGAAGGCTCGGCGAAAGCTTTGCGGGCTCTGGAATAAAGACATCCACCCGCATCGGCGAGATGGGGCCGACAAAGAGAGGCACGGCATAAAACTGGCTCCCAAAGGCGGTGCAGCCATCGATGCGCCAGAGAGGCTGCTTCAGTTCGCCAAGGCTGTCTATACGGTTTTTTGGATTCAGCAATGAATCTTCCCAGCTGATCTGATGGCTGTCTTGGTCCACCGAGCCCGGGTCCAGCTCCAGCTCCGGTGGAGGGTCCGAAAAAGCTGCAGTGGGGTGGATGACATCGTGAACGGACTGCTGGCTCAACTCCATGGCACTATCGGGCGTGGACAAGAGAATACCTGGAACCGAAAAGCTCGGGGTTAGCTACAACCAGTGTTGTACGGTGAGGCCGAAAGCACCTTGCGCTATGCCTCGAATGCTACCCAATAAGCCAACACGCGGCTACAAGTGAGGGGTTCTCGACTCAGATGCAAGGGACTGGGCTGGAAGCTGGAGATTTGAGAAGAGATCCGTCAACGTGACCACGAAACAGCGAATGCGAGTTGAAGGCAGAAATCAGTATTTGGAGCGAAGCAGTAGTGACACAAGTCGACGCTGAAGCTGGTAGGAGATAGCGCAGTTGTTGTGCGACAAGAGGTCAGCAGTTGGCGGTCACAGCCGAGCACCAGGCTGCAACTGGATAGGTAATTCCGGCGATCACATGATCGTAACGGCAGTCGTTGGTCCTCAGCAAGAACGGAAGGTGACTGATCACACTTGGCTGGCGATAGGCTATCTCGCCCTGGCAGCAGGAACGGCAATGATTGCTGCATTGTCAAGATTGCCGCCAAACTGAAGGCTCGGGAAATGAACAATGACTTTTGGCTTTCTCATGCTCGAGCAGAGTTGCCGGGTTCTACCTGCCGAATGGCGGCGGCCTGCTTCCCTAACCAAACAGGTATCCGAACTCGAGGCAAAGACGAAGAGTACGCCAATCGTTGTTGAATCGGCAAAGCGAGTACCCGTACCCGGGACGGGAGCTTGGGACACGAGGGGAAAGGACCAGGCTGGTTGGTCCCAGTGCGCGGCCCAACATGTTTGCTTCCTGCTCCCAACCCGAAATATCCATCAGCTCTCATTGTAGAGCCGTCGCTAGAAAACGACCATCTCTTGGGAATTGCTTCCACTAGCGAATCAAAAATCGCGCCAATAACGTCTTTGATGTAACGGCCCAGTCGGCTGCCTGAGTTTCGAGTTCCGCGTTGATTTCGCTCTCGATAGCACAAGCTGTTATCCGCCCGGTATGAGGACGAATCGTTCCCGGACTGCGTTACGTTCGGTATATTCCTCAGGGTACAGAGTGGTAATCAAACCCCAACAGCCGACGCAAAGTGCCGTAAGAACTGGACTGTTTCAGAGTAAGTGAGCTGTGCCGCACAAGAGGTTGACACTGGCATCGCCTTGGGAATCTTATAAGGATTCGCTGTCCTCAAAAGCCAGGAAGAGCATCCCAGTAGGGAGAGGCTGCTTGGAAATGAAAGAGTTGGAACAGGCTGTCCAGGGGCGAGTAAAATAGAATCCCAAGGCAGGGCAGGGTGCGTAAGACGAGCCTGGATTCTGAGCTGATGAGGTGTTCAGACTGTGCTACATGGGGAGAGGCCGTCTCTTGATTTGTTTGTCACCTTGGCCACCGCGGCCAGACTGAACAAACGTGAGCGTCCCGACCAGGTGGTTTTGATGTCAAGAGGAAAAGGGACGCCTGGGACATATGGGATGGATATTGGAGTGAAGATGACACACAAAGAGGTACACCACGTCCAACAGCTCGGCTAAAATTCACGACATGGATCAGATCAGACCCAACCAAGATCAATGGCAATGAACAAATTCCATAACGAAAACGGAGTACCACGTCCATCGCTTCGAGCATACCGGCAGCTGCCCCTAGCATATGTGCGTGAGGGAATACCGGACCTCTGGGAACAAGGGCTGCTAGCAGACCGGTGAGCAGTCACATCTTTCAATCCCAGGCTTACCGACCACTTGGATCCTGGGAATTGACATCTTCATCCGCACCGGTACGCGTGCCCTGGGTATACTCAGCCATGGGTGTCTGGCGACTTGCCGATTGCTCGTGTAGCCGAGCAGCATGTTGGTTGCCGACATGCCGGGGTCGGCGTGCCAGCGACCCATCCGAGTCATCAAATGCCGTCTCGTTCATGATTTCAAGCCAAGCCGGAAGATCAAGACAGTGCGCATAGGCAATATCGAAATGTTCCAGGGCGAGCCCGGGGAAGCTCCCGAGTGGTTGTTCTTCCGACGCCGCCTTGCCATGCCTGCGGCACCTCGAAGATGGAGGGCAAGCGACGTCGCTATCCGTCGGACGCGGGACGGGATGGATTTGGGCTTATGACGAGGTAGGCGGCTGCATGGGTGGCTGAACGGGAAACGAGGTTTGGGCAAATGATTCTCCGCGACGGCAGGGCAACGCAAGGGATTTCATGCGTGCCTATCCGTACATGAAGCGAGTCAGGGAGAGACGCATACTCCGTCAAGGTTCGCCTAGAAGCGGGAAGATCCGTCGGTGGATAGCGGCTAATGATTTAGCGGTAGCCGGATCCATGTGGCATGTGGATGGATGTGAGATGGTTATTTCCAGGATCCGGTTCTTGGGGTCCTGTTATTTTTGTCCCGACGATTGGAAAGGTGAAGAAACATGAGTTCACGATGGCCATGTCTCTTGCGGCCCTTGGCAATGTGTTTAGGACTCAAGACTTTTGAGGTGGTCTCCACTGTCGGACCGGCAGTTACGGATGCCATTGGGTGACTTGTGCCCTCCGTTGTGGTGGAAGACATCTTGGCCAATTTGACTAAGGCAGGTTAGATCCGGAGTCTACCTAAGATTGACTACATCTACATCGCCCTGCTAGTGACTACCCTAAGGAAGGCGTATGGCACCATGAGACTTCCACGTACCTACGTCACGGGATTTAGTCAACATCTCCCTAGAACCTCGATTGACCGCTTCTGCAACCTTACATCCACTACCTACACATCGTGATCCTTCACAGACCAAGACCTGCGGTTGCCCTTTCCGAGCACACATCTGGCTTGCATTCTCCCCGGGAGCATTAGTCTTTTGTAAGGAGTGGCTGGGGAAAGAGACAACACATCCAGGCACAGGTATGCACATGCCGTCACTCTTTCACGGCGGCGTTGTGGTGCGACGGATACGACCCGACAGAATGTGCATTGTTGATGCTGATGCTGAATCCAGTTCGTTGGCCTCACTGGGCGATATTGGTGGGCAGCCCTCAATAGCATTGTGCAGCCAGTTCCATCGCTTCAGTCAGTCGTCGCCCTGCCGTTAACGCACTCACAATCCGCAATTACAATCATGCACCAAGCCGGACAACGTTCGGTCCGATGCCCGTCTCTGGTAGACGGTCAGAGGGCAACACTGGTTCCTGGCTTCACCGGTCCCCGCCCCTGCCTCTTCATCGTACCAACCAGAGCCTTTACGTGGCGATGGCGTACAGGTGTCTTGTCACATGGCGTTGAAGCAAGCAACGCTGTCCGGTACCCAGAGCACCATTTTCGCCACCACCAGTCAGCCTGACCAGGTCGGTGGGCGAGAGGGAAATTAAAAAGAAGGAAGGCATTCGAATTCTGGGGACTCGACATGCATTCATGCACTAGGGAATATTAGGACACTCAAATTGCCGGCCGTAGGTGCCATTGTTGCACTTGTACGTCTGCACTTTCGTGCGGTGGCCGTTGCGTTTTGACTGATGCTGAGATGAAACTCTGCAGTTGCGACCGTCTACTCGATATCGAGCCCGCATGGCTACTGAGAAAGCCAAAGCGAGCTGCTCTTCACGGCACTTTCGAGCTTGTACTCCCAGGAACTCTCGCTAGCGTGCAGAGTTGACCATGTATCTATTACTTGGGTTTCGACGCCCCAGAAAGTTGGCTTTGCGAGGCCGGCCGGAAAAAGCAAAATGATGATGCGGCAGGCCAACCCCGGCTATTCGTGCAACCATAATCAACATTGGTCAGCCCCATGTCAATCACATGGGCAATTCCATGCACCAACGACAGTTGTCGCGACTAAATTCCGTGGTAATGGAACAATAAACTGATCCAAGATTCGACCGATAGACGGAACAAGTCCCCAGCAAGGCCAGCTAGGATTCAAGTCCACAAATCGAACCACCTGGTCAGGCTTCCAGCAAACGGCTCAAATCTTTGAGCGCCTGGTCCCCGTCATCAACAACCACTTCGCTTTTGGCCTTGTTCCCAGTATTATCTCTCCACCTGGTCGGGAACTCCAGGCACGCTGAGCGGCTGGGCGGGTAATAATCCCCAAGACCTCTGTCCGAGCACCGCAATCAGACGGGCCCCTGTCACTCCCATGGTACCCCTCAGACCGGTCAAAAACTATTCAGCACGGAGCCATGTCGACGTCGTCCTCACCGAGTCCACTTTCCTCTCTCACAGACTCGTCCATCATCACCCTTCCCAGCAGACCGTCGAGCCGTTGCTTCAATCGCTCAACGCCCAGTCACTACGGCCACCACACCGCCAGCCGCCAGCCCGCTCAGCCCGCAGCCCGCATCGGCCGTCATCCCTACCCGATCGCGGCCGCGAGCATACTGCTCTGGTATCGCTCGACGCACCGGCACCAGAACCAGCATCACCAGCACCACCAGCAGCTCGCTCCAGAGTCAGGCGCTGGTACCACGACAATCTGCTTCATCGTCCAAAGCAAGCATCACGGGCCAAGACAAGGCTCTCTGTCTTATCCCAACCGCCAGTCCCGAGGCTCCCCAGTTAACGGCCACAGGCAGCACACCAACATCTCCGGGCAACACCATCGTCCCTGACCTCGCGCCTATTAGCAGTTAGCCCAGAGGGCTTGGTTGGGCTGACCCTACTTATCCCCTCTCCGCCTGGCTCAGCTCTTGCTTCCTTCGCCTCCGTCGTCGTATCGATCTTCTCTTTCCCTCGACTATCTGGACCCGTCTACCGGCCGCTATTTTGGTTTCGGCCGTCGCTGGCGCTCCACTCGGCGCACTACGGGGGTTAAACGTCAACTGTCCCGGTGATGGCTTTCGTGGCACCTTAGCCTACCACCACACTCCCCCCTCCTCTCACCCCGGCGTCGCTCGTCTTTGTCCGGTGTTTCTTGGGCCCAAACCGGGCGACTCAGACATTCCTTGTTCCTGCTTGTATTTCCTCTGCTTTGGTCCCCACGTGGTGGTACCTTGACCTTTGTCTCTTTTTGCTGCTACTGCTGCCGCTGCTGCGCAGCCTTTGTTCCACACCCCGTCCTGTCTCACTGCAGCCATTATGGTAAGAGATTCCCTCTCCCCCGGTTGGCGGCAAGCTGCATGGGTTATATCATTGATCCCCCGACCCATCGGTCTCTTTGGGTGGTCCCTGCGGCCGTTGCCAATCAGCCCCCCCGTTTCCTCTTGTCGCCGCCCCATCATGGCTCTCGTGCCATGACTCCCGGTCAAGCATATTCGTCTTGACCTCGCCCCCAAGCCCCTCCCACAGACCCAAATGTGCGGTGAATTGATTTTTTCTTCTATAGAATTCTCATTACTCTTTTAAGGCCAAGAGACCTCGCCCCCAGCCGGGGGTTGAAGACCCAGCGCCTACATCAATACATTTTACCCCTCCCGTGGATCCCAATTATACCAGTATACCCTTCGAGATCCAGCAGCAACTTGACCAGGTAGCTCTGTTCTATGGAATAACATCTGGCTATCAAGTTCATCAACTGCTTGACCAGGAGCATTGCAGGAAGAGAAGAAGAGTCGATCCATCACTCCCTATGGCCCCTGAGCGTGGATCGACTTCATCCCAGGGATCTCTGGAGAAGTTTTCCATGTCGACTCCCTATGATCAGCAAAGCGAGCAATATGGGCCGCCTTCAAGTTGGATCGAGACTGGCTCAGCTTCCGGGCCGTCTTCGACTTCACCGCTGGCTAGACGAATGGCTGACTTGAGCCTGCTCCTTTGCCCCTGTTGTGGTTACGACCTAAGACAACCGGATGGTATGCACCTAACTCCTTTGTTTCCCCCCACTCACCCAATGGCATTCCTCTTAGCATCATGATCATTGCTGATGCTGTCTCCAAGGTTATCAACATCTTGCTGGTGCACCACCGGCAGCGCCTGGTCCTAGCACCCCGTACATGGCAGAGAAGCAGCCATCCATGCAAATTCCTTCTTCTGAACCATACAGTGATGGTATTCTCAACATTGAGCAGCAGCCTACCTTTGACTACCAGCAACCTGACTTGAACGGTGCTCCTCTCACAAGTTTTCCTCTTGTGCCTAACCAGGCACCGTTGGCAGCCCCTCTGATCAGTGATGCCGGCCCAAGTCAGCAACATCACTTGCCAGCAGGCGACTTCTACTCCAATCAGCCTCTCAAGGAAGAGGCCCAGTTGGAAAACCAGCCAATGGTACCCAGCCAGCACCTTGTGGCTCAGACTTTCTCACAAGTCGAATATGGCTCTGATCCTAACCTCGTCAGTACCACTGTACTCACACAGCACACCTTAGCAGCAGCCGACGACATCCCCCAATATGGTTCCATATCCACTGGGCCGCTTGGTGAAGAGTCGATGCAAAACGGATGGCCAGAAGTTCCCCTGGTGGATCAACAACCCAATTTCGAGATTCTCCTCCCCAATCAGCGAGGCGGGAAGCGAGGCCCGTTCAAAGATCCCAATCTTCGCGAGCAGACAGCGCAAACCCGGAAAATTGGATCTTGTATCCGATGCAGGATGCAAAGAATACGCGTAAGTAACGGAAAGCTGGTCCTTTATGGCAATTGAACCTGACGCTGCGTCTGGTATGAGTCGAAGCATGAGATGGTTGGGTGCTGATGAGTTCACTGTAGTGCGAGAACAATCCTGAAGAGGAAGGAGGGCCATGTTTAACCTGCAAGAAAGTATCCAATTCCAGAGCAGGTCGTTTTCCATGTCTGAGATACAAGATCACGGACATCCGGCTATTCAAGCCCGGTCAAGTTCCTGGCTATGAATGGACACGGAGGTGGAACAACAACATCTCTGACCCGATACAGAACTGGGCATCTGATGAGCTCAGGACAATCTATGTTTCGGAAGGGCTTTCGAATAAGTACGTCAAAGTTGAGGTTCGGAAATTTATCCCCCAATCTGGCGACAAGCTAGAGCGCACGTGGGATTACCGTGGGACCAAGAAGTCGGTCTCGATCCCGCCGTATGCACTGGTGAATCTTGAAGATGTGAAGAAGGCGTACCTGGATCACATTCGAGATAGCATGAAGGATGCTTTCGGCAGATTGCTTGGCCCCCGTGATGGCCTCCTATACAAGACGTATGGGCGCGCTTGGCAAATATACCAGGACCCATCCACTCCGGCGGACTGCCTGGATCTTCTCCACCACACGCTCATGTTGTGGATGTCGGTCCGCCTGACGACGAGGTCGAGTTTCATTGTCGGGAATGAGACACTCGGCATGCATCAAGGTATCCTGGACGAGACGAGCCCGAATCCCGGCATGATTCCCCTTCCTCCAGTGCTCGGTGCTCAGTTGGATCTTATCTTGATCCACCACATCCAGACAAGACTTCGGAGAGAACTGCTAGACAAATTGCAGAAGATGATGTCGAAAAACAAGCAGAGCACATGGCTGGTGACGTACCTTGTAATCTTCATTCTCTTGCACAACACGGCTCTTATCACGGCGCACGACGCTGGGTATGCGAAGAAGCATGGCATGAAGGTGAGGAACTCCGCTTGAGGCTGACAGCCTCGGAAGTGACACATGAGTGCGATGATTGCTAATGTTAAATGTGCTGCCAGCGACGTTTTGCTCGTGAGGAGAAGGTGAAAGAATATCATCTTGGTAAGGAACTTGCACACCCGTGGATGAGACGGCCGCTAACATTGGGGCTATGAAAAAGGAGCCAACATCCTATTGGCACACTTCCACTACTGCAACAAGGGCATTTACCCTTTCTCTGAGGATTGCAAAGACCAGGACTTGCGAACCTTGGCTGGGCTGGATGAGGAAAAGATCAAGTTCGTGCACGGCACTAGCACCTACGCCAAGAGACACCGTAAGTCGATCCCCAGTCCCGCTCCTTGTCTCTCCATTACCAAGTCTCCGGGGCGGCGCTAAGGTGTTATGTCATGACAGGGCTAGAGTGGGAAGAGCTCCAGAAGGCAGCGACCTATGAGCATGATTACTTTTTTGTAAGTCAGCTGTTCGAGACAAATTGGCAGCCTCGAACTACGATATGATTGGCCACTTGGCAAGTTGGATCAAGCCAAGGAGCGTGCCCCTTGAGAGTACGGGGTAGACAGGGGCAAGTAGTCTAGATTGGAGGATCTCAGTGGGAGTCTCACCCAAAGCGAAGCAGGCCGGACATGGTTCGAGGAGGGGAAGAGCTTACGGATGATGATTACAACGATGATTATGATGACGACTATATGATGGCTCTCGTATCATTAATGTTTGTTATTTGAATGGATTGGAAAAAGGGAGACAAAAGGCGGGTGTGAGCATATGCATGGTTCAGCAGAGGTGGCGCGAGGCGGGTACAGACAGCCAAAGAGAAGCGGTTGATGAAGAATGGAAGATGACGAGAGAAGGCGATATCGGAATGCGTTCAGTTGTGGAGGAGGGATTGACATGAATGGCTGGAATTGACGGCACGGTATGATGGGCGGTGGGATGGATCTACGGACCACGGTGAACATTTGCGGAGAGCGGGCCCCCACAGCAAGAGCCGAAAGACGTTGACCGAGTGCTGGACGGACGGGTCGCGGCGTTGATGGCTTGTGGCCAGACACAGACACAAACGGCTGGTGGAAGGTTTATATGAAGCGCGGCCGCGGAGACATGCCGGGCGGGCCGAGCCTGGTGACCAACACAACGCTTCTGGTTTGCACTGTGTGTCCCCCACGGGAAGGGAGGCGAGGGAGGCGAGTGAGATGAGAGACGCATAAGTGCATGGCCTTGGCCGAGCCAGGTCTTATTGTTGAGGACGCCGTTTGGTGTTGAGTCGCCATGCGGTACGGTGTGGTACAGTCCCGTCCGAGATGGGAGCGGCAACTTGCCCGAGACACTATGCTACGTTGCCGGACAGCACGGACGATACGGTTCCTTGGTGTACCCGGACGCGGCGAACGACATACAAGCTTATCGCAAGAGAATCGGAGTCTGAATATGTACATGCGTGGAGGTAGTCGAGAAAGAGTCTTTGGCCAGGCCTCATACCCTTGTCCATATCCCTGCACGTCCGAGAATACCTAGATGCAATTCAAACAAGACCCCTCGTGCCCTCGTGTCACGGTGTGACAAGAATGTTTCCTCCCGTCTCTTCAGTTACCGTCTGCTCGGCGCTAGACTCACGCCTGGGCAGTCGGGTTGAAGATTATTATTGCACTGCTGGGAGCCGCGCCAGGAACACCAAACAAGGTCAAGGTCAACCAGGCAAGGTGACGCTAGCTAGAGGCCGTTCGCAACCAGCGTGGGCACCCCCATTCTTACTAAGGCCCTAGGTGGAAATAGTTAGCCACTGACAAGGAGCAAGGGAAAAGGATCGCCCTCCATGTTGAGGTTCGTTTGATTTATTTTCGTTTCTTTTTTCCGGCCAAGGTAGCTTAGCCCGGGTTGGTTTCTTTTTCTCTTACGCTTTAACCATTGTTTTGGGGCCCCCCGGCCCTGTCGTCGAGGAATGAGGAGAGATCCCCCATACTCTCTTTCCCCTTGCCTTTCCTCTTCTGCAATCGGTGATGGGAGACAACAGAAAGAGCAGGACAAGAAGAGATGAGGACGAGTGCAGGGACGGGGACGGGGACGGAGACAGAGACGAGGACGAGGGTGCCGTGAGGGCGAGGGCGTGTATGTGGCAGGATCAACGGGGCGCCTGCTTCCACCTCACGCTGATATTTGCTTCGTTTTGTCAGTCCCGCCTGGCGTACCGAGTAGGTACCAGGCACTTATCCGTGGCTAGTACCTAGGAATTTGTGGCATCGGTGTATGCGACTTCCCATGGAAGAAGCATGTAACCGGTCAACCTGGGTGTGCTCCGATATCTGTGTCAAGACTTGGAGGAAAATAGAACAGAGGGAGAAGGACGAAAAATTTTCATTGACACGGAGCCATCGTGGCCGGGAAGAAGAAACGATCAAGGCAAACTGGCTTGATGGATTCCAAGGTAGTCCATCCCCCTTCCCGCGAGTCTACGGATATATAATCTCATCCAAGGCCCTCTCTCAGGTCCTGCCTCTTTAGCACCATCGTCGTTGGTCCTTCTCTTTACCTTCCTCGTCAACCTCGTCAACCTCGTCTGGACTTTCTGTCTCTACTTCCTTCTTCGAGTCGTTCTCGCTCTGCCGCTTCGTCATTGTGTCTTGCCTCTTTCTTTTTGCTCCTTCGTTTTCTCAGCTCTCTTGAAGGGCGCCTCTAACGTCATCTCCTCGACGGGCGAAGGCGACGGCAACTACGATACCTTCAACGGACCTTCTTTTTTTCGGTCCTTTTCACTCCCTGCCTTCTCTTACCTGGTCCAAGACATTTAAACAGGACGTCCCGCACTGTTTGCATCTTTGTCCCTACTCCTCTCTCTTCATCCCTCAAGTTCGACAACAGCGAACTTTCAACACCTGAGAGACATACCTAGCACTTGACATCTGATACAACCCACTCGTTCACCACATCTTGGCTTACACGGGCATCAGACAACTGCTCGCTGCATCTTGTAGGTTCTGACATCCCCCTCTCCCTTCCGTCATTGTGCGGCGAGCTAACAGGAGAATTTCAGCGTTGAGACACCTAATCCAATTCACTAGCAACCCCTCGCGCAGAGACCATCGTGATGGCTTCTCTTATGGCTGAACCCATCATTGGCCCAGTCCCGGCCATTGCACCAGCTCTTGCGGACGCTGGCTGTGGCACTCGCGTGGCAGATGCGCCGGCACGGCTCCCCGAAGGCTGGCCACAGCTGCTCGATGAGCCTATGGCTTGGACTGGCGCGCAGTTCGCGGATGAGTCCAGCTACATCCACACTCTGAGTGAGTCGGATCTGCAGGAGGCTGAGAATGCCCTGCGGGCCTTTAAAGGTATGTTCCTCTCTGGTGGCTTCGGCAGCATGGGCCAGGCGTAGGGCAGACATGGCTAACCCAGAAGCAGCGCTGGGCTTGGACGGAGATCTCGTTTCTCGAGACAACTTTCCCCTTCCCACCCTGGGCCAGCGACTGGACAAAATTCGCCGAGATGTCCATGACGGCAAGGGGTTTGGCGTTATCCGCGGCCTGGATCCACACAAGTACTCTATCGAGGATCTGACGGTGCTGTATCTTGGCATCCAGTCGTACATTGCCAATCGCCATGGTCGTCAGGACCGAAAAGGCAACATGCTGGGTTCGCATCTCCACCGCCTGATCCCTGCCGCTGGGCCTTTCCCGAAACTGACTGGATTGTTTAGTTCATATCGTCGCCGACAACTCGTCCAAGCTCAAGGCCGGACACCATCGTCACTCCACCTCGCCCATTGTAAGTGCTGTTGGCCCTAATCCCCTTGGTCGCAACGGACTCTGCTGACTTGCATTCTGGACCTTCCACAATGAGGAGGCCGGCGACATTGTCAGCTGGCTCACGCGGAGTACAGCTGCGACGGGAGGCAAATGCATCATCTCTTCGGCTTACACCGTCTATAACGTCCTGGCCGCCAGCCGCCCCGACATGATTCGCACGCTGGCTCGATCTGACTGGCCGTTCGCCATGTAAGTGCCGACGCAGGATCCGTGGCTTTTCGCGAGAGGTGGATGACCTGGGATGAGGATCGATCGGCTAACATGGTATGCCTGCAACAGACCCCGTTTCCAATGCAGACCTGTACTCTTCCATCACGAGGGCAGAGTGATTATGAACTTTGGCAGAGTGGCGCTGACGGGAAACGCCGTCCATCCACGTTCTACTAAGCTCCCAGCCGTTACGCCACGACAGATCGAGGCCCTGGACGCCATCGAGAACATCGCCAAGGCGACGCAGCTCGAGATCGGCACCCAGGCGGGTGACATTCACTTCATCAACAACCTGGCCATCCTGCACCGACGGGAAGGATTTGTCAACGGCGAGGCGCCCCGGGAACGGCGACACCTGGTCCGCATGCGGCTTCGGGATGATGACCTTGGTTGGAAGCTTCCTGCCGATCTGAGACAGGAGTGGTCTGCGGCATTCAACCAGGCAGCCCCCAAGATCTGGCATCTCGAGCCTATGCCAGACGGTTTCTTTCCGCTCCGGTCTCAGGCCAACTAGAGTCGCAACTGGATGGCATCGGCACCCCACTTGGCCATGGGAGGACACATGTACTCGAGACATGGCACGATCAGCGAGAACAAGACGAGATTGGAACATGGGCGCACTGAAAGGTAAGGGGTTCATTGAATGACAGGGCGTAAGGACAACAAAAGTTCTGTATCGAGTATGTCTTTATCCGGGGTCCAGGCATGGGCAGGGTGCATCATTTTGTCTTGTTTGATGGTCTCGGAGCTGGTATTCGGCATTAGGTAGGGGCCACAGGAGACGACGGTTAGGCAGGATGACAGGCCTATGACCAAGCCGTTATGTTGTGTGTTTGAAGTTTGTATTGTTTAGAGGAATTCCTAAGCACACACCTTTTACAGATCGAGATTCTCAGGTACCGAAAGTTGTGAGGTGAGAAGTGATGGCTCGTAACGGACAGACAGATTAGATTCAAGGTAGACCCTGCATGTTGCACTTTGCTGGGTTGGGGAATCGTATTTGGACGGTGTGCTGGGATGGTGAATCTGGATCGGCGGACGGTGGAGGGAGCCTGGAGGCGCAATTTGAGTGCTGGCGTGTGGCGGAGACGGGCTGGGAAGCCATTGAAGGTCGTCATCTTGACGAAGACTTTAAGAAGCTACAGCACAAGACAAGGGAGGGATGGAAGCCTTGGTTGGGGACATGGATGAGTTTTAGTCTACGTCAAAGAGGCTGGCGGGACACTGGCATCTGCATTGCATGGTTGATCGGGGGGGGCTGCACATGACGGCAGGGGGTCGTGCCAAAAGGGCGGGAGATTGGAGACGACCTGATTCGAGGGCGAGAGACGAGACAAGAGATGCAGAGCAGGGTTTGTGAGGAGGAGGGAGAGATGCGACATTAAGAGTGAGGATAAAGGAGGCGATCAAGGCGAGTACCAGGATTGTATGCGTCGAGTGTTATGCAGACTCAGATCGATGGCTTGGCTGAATAGGTAGCATGCAGTTTATCCTTGGCGGCAAGGTGCTGACCCGAGTCTATTCAGGAGAGATGAAGGTGGGAGGGGGCAGTGTATGTACGTAGTTGATCGACTGGGTTGGGTTGTTCATTGTTGGTCCCATCGGCGCGACAATACTAGAAGTTGCTTTTGCTGAAGCTCGCCAACGACTAAGGGATGTTAGCCTGTGTTTGCTTTTGTTGCCGCTACGGCGGTAAAATTGCTTTGCATCGTCATCTCGGCGTGATTCTCGTTGTCTCTACGCTCGCCTTGCATTGCTTCTGCTTCCTCGAGCTAAGGAGCTTCGCTATGAGTGCCCCCGTGCGTGTCATTGTTGCGATTCAATGGCGGTGAGGAGGCTTTGAGTTTGATGATCACGAGGCTAGCGAGAAGAGACGGTACGAAGGCATGTAGAGAACTCGGCAATGGGTGTCGTCACAGATCTAGGGCAGAGACGTTTATGGATGTAGAGACAGACAGCTGTCTCAACGGCTGACGTTCTTCTTGTTGTTGGTGGCCCATCTGGCCGCTCCCAGAGCCATGGCCTTGGCCTGGCCGTTGGCCGTTTGACTTGCCGTTAGCGTGGTTGAACGGTTCTTGGACAAGATGGGACCCAAACGTGGCTTTTGCTATGGGGTCAAAAAGATGGGTCACACACGACGCAGAAACTGTGAAGATGAGATAGATGATGAGAGAAGAGAGCAGAAGGCCATGCAAGAGACGGTTTGACATCAAGTGGAAACAGACAAGATTTCCAGAGTGGGTCAACAAGCAATTCAGCACAGTGCCACACGACAGTGTGGGATACATGCCGGGGGAATATCTGAACCTCTAGCCAATCCCCCAGCACGCCTAGTCAGCGCCTCAAGAAACCGCTGCCATCGCACTGGTCCTCCTCGTCCCCCTTGCACCTTGTCGTTGTTGCTAAGATTAAAACTGGGCGGCGACTAGCGCGCGCAGCTTTGGGGAGATCTCTTGGGTGTCTCCCCTGTCTGGCACGTTCCGGGGATGCACAGTGCCTCACCCGACCGCCATTGGTCGTCGGCGCACGGACCCCCTTTTCCACGCAACATCGAGAAGCCGAAGCCACTTCCACAGGGGGCTGGCTGGACTGGCTGAGCTGTCGCTGTCGCTGAGCTACGGGCTCTCATCCACGGCTTTGCATCTCCAGAAGCAACGTCAAACCATCAGCACCCAACCCACGCTCGCCGCCCCAGAACTCTGACACACCACCCCCTAATAGTGATCGGAGTATTTTTTGCCTCAGCGCCAAGCGGCCTTGAGCTGTCATCGCGCCCGCTGCTGCCGCTGCTCCCGCGGCTTTGCCTCCTGCGCTAAAGGGGGCACATCCCAGAGGCGTTGACTTACCGTATGCCGGTCAGAGTGAGGCTGGACTCACTCCCGCATTTCTGCCATCCTGTATCATATCGTATCTCAACCCAGGCTGCTTGATTTGCTCATCACAATCGCCTCAGTTGTGCATCATCATGGCGGCATCGTCAGAGCCCAAACGTGCCCCGGCCGGTGGCTCCTCCGGCTACCAGCTGGTGCATCAGGATGAGGGCGACGACGGCCACGACGACGGCGCCCAGAGACCCCCTCCCGTGCCTCCAGTCCTGCCTCGCGGGCCGATCCGATCGTCTAGGAACATGACTCTTGTCCTCTCGGGACTCGTCATCATCCTGCTGGCCTCGAATCTCTACCTCAGTCTGCCGTATGCCTTCTCCGGCTCCGGCTCCGACTCGTGCCCGGGCGACCCACCCCGGGTGCCCCAGTATTTCCAGACCTCGCCGCAGCTGTGGCCCGGCGCCACGGCCACCGGCAAGCCGGCTTTCATGGCTCAGACCCACGCCTTTGAGCCCACGGCCACCTTTGTCCCCAACGATCCCCTGCAGACCTCGATCCCCATCGAGGGCATGAAGGAGGGCAACCAGAGCATCTTCAAGATGATGGGCTACCTGAGCCCTTACTCCCCGTCTCCCGGCTTTGGCGTGGACGAGTACCCGATTCCCAAGGGCGCCGAGATCGTCCAGGTGCAGATGCTGTCACGTCATGGTGCTCGATACCCGACCCCGGGTTCCAATGTCGCAGAGCTGGGTGAGAAGATTGCCAACGCCTCTGGCAAGTTCGACGCCAAGGGACCCCTGGAGTTTCTCAACGACTGGAAGTATGAACTTGGCTATGCCATTCTGGTCCCGAGGGGCCGCCAGGAGCTTTTCGAGTCCGGTGAGTGGATATGAACGTGTGCCCTTGATCTTGCCACTGATCCTCGACGGCAGGCGTGCTGCATAGCTACATGTATGGCAGCTTGTATAATCCCCAAAGCAAGCTCATTGTTAGGACTACGGTACATCTCACCCTCGCAAGCTTATCCAAGCTCAGGGATCATTCAGAGGCTGACCAACATTATGCAGACGCAGGATCGAATGTTGAAGTCGGCAGAGAACTGGATGGCCGGCTTCTTTGGTCTGGAATGGTATGTTGGCGGCAATGACGCGGGAGCACCCCAATTGTTGACACTGATAGGACCAATAATGCCACGATTGAGGTGATCATCGAGGCACCGGGCTTCAACAACTCGCTCGCTGGAGGTCTTGGCTGCCCCAACGCGGGCAAATCCGATTACAAGTCACCCGTGACCACTTGGGTTGGGAAGTATCTCAAGGATGGTATGATTCCGGCTTGGATCCCTGGGGTCTGTGAATTTGAACTAAGGGAATTTTGCAGCAACATCTCGATTCAACGACATGACCGAAGGGTTCGAGTGGACACCGGAGGATGTTTACGCTGCCCAGACCATGTGTCCGTATGAGACGGTTGCGTATGGATTCAGCATGTTCTGCGACCTGTTTACCTATGAGGAATGGCAGGGCTTTGGCTACTCTATCGATCTCGCATTCTCCTCCGGTGCCGCGTTCCACAGCGCGACTGGCGTAAGTGGCCCGCCGATATACTCGGGTGATGCTGACAATCTTGCAGAGGGCGATTGGACTCGGCTACCAGCAGGAGGTCATCGCGCGCCTCAAGAACCACACGCTGGGCTACTCTGGCTCTCAGATCAACACGACGCTTGACGGCATGGATGAGACCTTTCCTCTAAACCAAAGCCTTTACTTTGACTTTTCGCACGACACAAACATTGTCTCGATTCTGACGGCTTTCGGATTCCGTCAGTTTGCGGAGGAGCTGCCTGCTGACGAATACCCGGGTGACCACGACTTTACCGTCTCGCACGTCACTCCGTTCGGTGCCCGCTTGGATATTGAGATTATCAAGGCTCCCAAGCCCGTCTCGCCGGCAAGAGACGGGTACCTCGAGGGAAAGGAGACCAAGTACATCCACTTTGTTCTCAACCAACGCACCCTTCCTCTGGGTAAGAGCTTCCCAGAGTGCGACGTCAATCGCAAGGACGGGTGGTGTGAGTTGGACACGTTCCTCAAGGTGCAGGACAAGATGGCAGACAAGGCCAAGTTCGACTACGCCTGCTTTGGAGATTACCCATCATTACCTTATGGCAAGGTGACAGACGGTGCTCCTCCATCCTGATGTATGTACAATGCAGATGCGGTGTAAGCTGTAAGATGTCATGGTTATTATTTACAAGGCAGTGGCAGTGCCACGGATAAATTTGGTTATAACTTGGGACAGATATAACATCTTGGGTGGATACCAAGATGATCAGGTTGGGCTTATCATTTACAGGACCGGGCAATGGCATATAATCGTATAATAAACGAGTCACACTGGTGGTATGGAGAATCAAAAGATATGGACATTCTTATTCCACAGCTATCTAAAGTCCAGACTGAAGAAGTGTATGTGTTCTCATTGACATGCATGTTGCTTTTCCAAGATCAGATACATTTACCATTGCGGGTATTAAAAAAAAACAAGAGTGTACATGTATAAAATAGAGTGAAATCCGTAACGCCTTTGCCGGCTACTCCAAACGACCATGTATAAAAAAAAGCACATTCTATCAAGTACCGCTAAAATGACTCGCAAGATGTGATTGCCGTGAGTAGAGCCTTAGGCAGAGTGCTCTTCAGGAATCACTTTTTCAGGGGTGTGATCGATGGAAGGGGTTTTGCGAGCGTCATCAGACAAACTGGGAGTGTTCATCATGGACTGGTGCTCCTGGATGCCGTGAGTAGGCTCAAGAACGTCCCCATCCTCAGCAGGCTCGTCGCGCTGGGGGCTCCAGGCGAGAAAGTCACGGCGGACCTCGACGTAGTCGTACGAGAACTCGCCGTGCTGGTCGTCGTCCATGCCGAGGAGCTCGGCCTCCTCGGACGCGCGGAGCTTGAGGCCGGGGACGAGGTCGATGATCTTGGCGATGATGGCGGACATGACAAAGGCGTAGGCGGACCCGGAGACGATGGCGGCGATCTGCCAGCCGAGGATGACGTAGTTGCCGTCGAGGAAGCCGCCCTTGGCGCCCGTGTTGACGCCGTCGAGCCCGATGATGGAGCCGTTGGCGAAGAAGGCGTTGAAGATGAGGCCGACCATGCCGCCGACGCCGTGCTCTGCGAAGACATCGAGGGAGTCGTCGATTCGGATGAGGAACTTGACTGCAAGAACAACATTGTCAGTTTCCAATTGCAAGAGAATGTGTGTGACTCGACTTACTCTTGGTGGCAAAGTTACAGGCCACACCAGAGACAACTCCAAGAACAATACTGGCCCAGGGGTCGATAAACCCAGAAGCAGGAGTGGCAGCGACAAGACCCGAAATGGTGCCCGAGCACCAGCCG